>CAWUFW010017219.1:0-10000 GCA_963921515.1 Calotriton arnoldi
GGAGACTTTTTGTGCTGTTTCAATTGTGTTACTCTGTGTGTGTGCGTGCGTGCGTGTGTGCGTGTATGTGCGTGTGTTTGTGTGTGTTTGTGTGTGTGTATGTGTATGAGTACTATGTGTATATGCATTTAATTATATTTCTTTAGTAAATCTGAAAACCTTCCAGGACACGAATCTCCAACAAAAGCAACCTCCTTGACACTAGTCCTCCATAAATATAACATTAATTAAAAAGAAACATAAGAGAAAATTGTATTTTAGCACTGAGAAACAATCATAGAAAGGTTCAAAGGCAGCCTCTTGAATATTCATGATCTTTTTGCATACATATTCATCAAATGGTATCAGTCTCTTTTTCATGTTTTAAGCTTGTTAACCATATGCTTTGTTACTGGATTTTATTTCTCAGAAAATCAAACACAAGGAATGAGATAAGTTACATGGTTCCTGAATAAGCTTGTATTGAAAATGTTTTGCCCTGTGACATGATGTCAATCATTGAGTTAGTCCCAACAATGCAAGTGTTTTCTGTAAAATGAAATATTTTGCTGTTTAGCATTCTTTTATTCAGCAAAGTTATTCTCTATCCTCAGAAAACGTGATATATTAAAAGCCTTATATAGAAGTTGGAAGTTGGCACTTTCGTTTCAGTGATTTTCTTAGCATTGTAGTGGTATATATATATTACTATAGTCTGTAGGTGTGAGGTAATATGTATTGTTTGATTATGGTATGCTTCTTTTTGCATCTTTTCGGAGTAGTTGTGTTTAGGCCTGGGCAGAACTCAAGGAATTCCACAGAGTTACATAAAAACTCCATGAGATTCCATGGAGTTCCACAAACGGTCAGAAAAATGCATATTGCGCTGTGTATTAGCAACCGGTAGCGCATTCCGTGCTGACGAATCAGCGTGAACGGCACCATGTGGCATGTTGATTTTGCTGCTTCTCGAGTAGAAAATCTACTGGAGAAGCAGACCCTCTGACTACGACCACCTGCGTTAGAAAATTACACATGAAGTCGTCCTGAGGACTGGAAATCGCTCCAGGGGAAGCCAAATCTCGCTGGCGCTCACCAGCTCCATTCTGGAGCCTTGCGTTGTTTTCCATTGCCACGTTGCTTGAGAGAAAAAAGTTACACGGAGTCACCAACAGGCACATGCATCAAGCTAGGATTTTGCGAGTCCTTAATAGCGAATATTAAGGATTCGCAATTAAGGACTCGCAAAATCCTATGCATGTAGGAATCCCTATAATAATAGCGATTCCTTCACATTCCTTATTTGCGACTCGCAAATTGCGAGCCGCAAATAAGGAATGGCTTGCCATTCATTCCTATGGGCCTGCAAGCCCATAGGAATGAATGGGAAATTGCAAGCGCTATTTGCGAGTACCAATAGGTACTCGCAAATTGCGCATGCAATTCCAAGGGTGCAAGGGTGTCAAAAGGACACCCTGTTGCACCCCTGAAATTGATCCGTGCACATATGTTGCGCAAAACATGTCCCAAGGACATGTGTGTGTGTAACCTACAACTTTGAAAAATGGACTTTAGTGCATTTCTCAAAGTTTTTGCAAATTACCATGAAGTTCAACTTCATGGTAATTTGCGCTCCCTAGTAGCGAAATCACTAATTGTTTTACTTTGTTGCATTGCATTTAAGGAATCTCAATTTGCGATTCCTTAAATGCAATCGCAATTTAAGTAATCGCAATTTAGAGATTAGTTAAATTGCAAATTTTGCATTTGGGATGATGCATGCCAAATGGAAAAATACCGGTCTCAAAGGGGCAGATTCTGAGAATCTGCCCGTTTGCGACCGGTTTTTCTTTTGATGCATGTGCCTGCAAATTTCTGTGAGCGGAATTAAAAAGTCTGCTAGACCTAGTTGTGTCCGGGAGGTCATACGGGATGCTCTCGTCATAATCAGATAGACCACGGTGATAACGAATTTGCAGGAATGCATTGGAAAAGTGTGATGCTTCCCGGTGCTGTTTGTGGTAAGATTCATCACCAAGATGACACCAGTTCAACTTTATCGCTTTCCGTCTATGCACCAGGTTAGCATCCTGCCATGGTGTTGCTGAATAATTTCACATATATGGCTTTTCTATCTGTAACCCTTGATGTATGTTCAGTTATCTGTACTTGCTCTGCAAGGGGGCATATGTGAGCTGTTCTGCTGTTGGAAAGGAGGTGAGTTATGTCCCAATTCCATGCTTACTAGATATCATTTTAGCATTTGACCTGTTTTCGTTATTGTAATCTAGCTGTAGGTGTTGAAAGTGTATTCTTCTGCTTTGCCGCTAGGGATGTGCGTGGTATCAAATATTTTCCCTCTCCATCTAGGTGAAGTTATCTTAGATCGGTGTGAACTTTTTGAATTGTTTGCAACACTTAAAAAACAAACTGCAGGGTAAAACGTAAAATTAAGGTTGCATGAAAAATCTCTGCAAAAGTGATATTTTTATGAGGAAAAGTGCATTTAAATACTTTTTGTGTTACTGTAGAAACCTTCTCCTCCAAGCAGACTTGTCCCAAAGTTGGAAACACATGAATCGAGCAAGGATTTTTAACTTTGTGGGCGAAATTCGAAGATCTGCCCACACACATTGGGGCATATGTACAAGGAAGTGGCGGGGTGAGGCGTTAGCTGTCATGGCTTAACGCCTCACTCTGCCACTTCTGAAACGCAAGGCTGCACCATATTGAAAAGGATATGGTGCAGCCTTGCGTTTCCCCCTGCGCTGGCGCTACACTTAGCAGTGTAGCGCCAACGCAGGCACCCTTGCACCATAGTGCAAGGGTGTCTGCATGCAGGGGAGGATTGTTTATGTGTAGGAAGGTGTCCCTTCCTGCACATAAACAAACCTAAAATGCCATTTTGTCACGTTTATGTGTGCTGCTTCATGCAGCACACATGAAAGTCACAAAATGGCATTTTTTTACAGATTGTTTATGTACAGGAAGGGACACCTTCCTGTACATGAACAATCCATGGCATTTTGCTTTTCCCCATTTGTGATGCACAAAGCAGCACACATGGAAAAAAGCAAGAACGAGAAGAAATAATGCATTTCTGCTTGTTTCGCCAAGTTAAGACCAGGTTTCCCTGGTCTTACTTAGTTTTGGCACTCCCTCCTATTCATGTTACACTTGTATACAGGGGGCAGCGTCAAAATCAATGGGTGTTGCGGTGAAACACCCACCGCAACACCCACTGCCCATCCCTTTCACGCTAAACATAGCGTGAAAGGGAGCCTTATTTACAAGGCAGAGTTAAGCCACGTTAAGTGGCTTAACGCAGCCTTGGAAATAAGGCTAAGCCCCTATCGCCACCACAACGTCGGAAAAAGTGACGTTGTGGTGGCAATAGGGGCTTGTACATATGCCATTGTTCTGGCAGTGTGCTTGTTTCCTGCCCAATCCGCAATATTTGGAGCATTGTTTAGGCAGAAATGGTTATAGTTTGCCTTGCAGTGACATGATCTAGTCTCTATTTCACAGCCTGGGGGAACGCTTTCGGTTTATGTTTTGTCACAGGTTTGTAATTTATCCTGTTCCTTTAAAAGTTCTTAATTTGAGCAGATCCTTTGACACTGGATCCCTTTTAGGCCATGGTTCTTTGAATACGATGTATTTAACTAGGAGGATGTATTTTGATTTCATAATCAAAAATGCATAATATAAAAAAGTACTTGCAACATTTGCATGCATCTCTGGTGGTCAAAGTGAGGTATGTTCAGACTTTCAAATCTAGATGACACGCTGCTGAATATTTTACAAATGAATTAAATACCACTAAAATAAGGAACTCCTGTGCTAAATCAAGTTATGGCATTGTTTCATCATTCACATGTTGTCGACACAGCTAACACTGGCCCAATTAATAACAATAACGCAAATAAGGTACGAGCACGTGGCACAAAGGTGTTATGTTATGTTATGTTATGTTATATCAGTTTGTAAAGCGCACTGTTACCCGAGGGTGTCCTGGCACTGAGCACTGTATGCCTAGGTCAGTGTATGCCTGGTGACCTTCACTCCTGAAGTGTGGCACAAAAGCCTGTGTATTTCAGGACAGCTAATTTACCTGATTTTGCCTTAACAAGGCTTTACAGAGACCCAAGCTTTGCAAACTCTGCTCACGTCCCTAGCAGACTTTAATTTTGTACCATATTATACGTGCCATGATTCTGGTGTGACATTTATTCACACTTTGGGAAGAATAATTTTCTTCCCTCTAATTCAATTTGAACCCCGTGAATGCAAATGAATCTTAGCAGTCAATATTAAAATCCTAAATTACCATTGGCTATAGTTAAGTTCTCTATGTGTTATCCTTGCAACCTCTCAGAAATCAATGAAAATCATTCTTTTCTCACAATACAGCTAAACAAATCCCTAAACTGCAATAATGCCATTAAAGGACATATAAAGTGAAAGGTTTTTGGCGAATTAAGCTTTCACTTAGACGACGTATCTGGTACTATTCTTTTAGTGCCCGTGTATTTTAAAAGACATCTTGAATAAATTGATAGTAATAACTATTTCCGCCATTTTATTTCCAATATAGTACAAAGTGCCCATAGGCATTTAGCCCCAAAAATGTAATAACCCAAAAAAGGGAGCAGTATTCTAACGTCGTTGGTTTGTCGAGGCATCAAGCCAGCCTACAAAACAGAAGCGACATGATTGAAAGAGAATATGAATTGCATTGAACATTGATAACAATAGGTGGCAAGCACCAAAAAGCAAACAGGCACGATATGTGCACATACAACAAAACTGAGACTTTTCTTGATAAATCAGCACCGAGTCAAAGTCTTTTAATGTTACTGAGGCAACTATTGTTTAGATGTTTCCTCCTTTCTTCAGTTGTAAAAGTCAAACATTTGACCATTTCCCCTCCAAAACGGAAAAACCAATGCTGGAGAGATAGTATTTTTTCTCAGTCTATGAATGCAATTTCTTGCTGATCTTCACCACTGTCAATTTACACACAAAAATCCTACTCCAGTTTTTAAAAATTGAGGGGCATATTAGCAACAACAGGCAAAAATTATCGCTAACCGCCCTTAGCGCGTATTTTATTAACGCCGCCTATCGCTGGATATTATCGCGGAGATAACATGCTATTAGCAAGGTTTATCTCCAATGCGATAAAATATCCAGCGATAGCGGCGAAATGCGTGAATATCGCTGGAAATCCAGAGATACTCACGCATTAACGCTCATGGTGGATTTAGGCTGACAATCCACCTCCTATTCTACAAACAGGTAAGTCATGTTTTTAGCAGGTGTTAAATTCTAGCGATATTCGAGCTTAGCGCAAATTTGTTTATCGCTTCGCCTGCGTTGCTAATAGGGGCAAGTTGTGTTAGCGACTGTTTTCAGTCGCTTTTAGTTGGGAACGCCTACCTTGCATGTCATTAGCGATAATTATCGCTGGCATGCAAGGCGATGGGAAAACGGGCCGCTATCGCCAGAAAGCTGTCGCTAACGCCTGTTAGCGACAGCTTGCTGATAGGGCGATAAAAAAAATCGCAGTTTTAGCGGCAAAAAGTGCCGCTAAAGCGGCGATGAGGCCCTTGCTAATATGCCCCTGAGACTATTTTAATGGACAAAATAACAAAAATCCAATAAGGGTAACCAACGATATCGATTTTCAAAGCTTTAAATACAAATAGCACCAAAAAGTGCAACACGCCATCCGCAGGCAACTGATTGCGCTAGACCAGGCAGAGTCATAAGTCAAGGCCGCCAACGGTCGATCACCCATTGGATACAGGGTGTGGGTTCGTCCTGGTCAAAGAGCTACCTTTGTTTCTTAGAAACAATTGTGGATGTTGATGGGTTTGTTGTGTAGAAGGCAGTAGGCAGAAGTCGAAGTTGGGCTCGATGGCGATGGTTGCAGGAGGAAGGACCAGCTTCAACTGGGAACTCGGGTATGGCAGTGTCAAGGAAGATGTGGGATGGAGCTGAAGCAGCGTCTGCGGATTCGACATCCAGGGAAGAACACAGCAGGAGATGCACCCTCAGAGGATCGGGTGGCAGGTTGGTCCTGGTCTCTCAATGATTCACCAGGCAAAAAGTTTTTAAGATCCAGGTTTTGGGTTTAGACAGGAGGAGTACACTCTGACACCAGCCAAGAGTTCCAGGACCTCAGGAACTCACTATACAGAAGCCACCAGCAGGGCATAGGGCAGGTTCAATGGTCGACTGGGCTCTTCTAGGAAAGTGGGCTTCTTTCAGCTTTTGTGTCCCTGTAACCAACGACCCTTGGATTCCACTTCGGACCTCGTTTCAAGTGGGAGGAGGCCCAGCCCTGAAGATTATTTTCAGAGGTATCAAGAGCAGGAGCAGTCCTTCTTCTGTCTTCAACAGGTCCAATAAATTTCTGAAGAAAGAACCTAGGGATGCCACATGTATGCCTTGCCTGAGCTAGTGGGTGGGGTGACTCCTGGCCCCTCCCTAACCAATAAGGAAAACGTTTCTAGGGGTAAACCTAAACACCCTTGCAGCAATTTCTGTGTGCCCTACTGCAAACAATCCCACAGTGCCCCTCTCTCTATAAATCAAACATGGTAGAAACTTTGGACCCCTGTGCAAAGCTCCTATGCCCACCCAAGAGGTGTGGACAGGACAATGAGCAACCCCTCCTCTGTGGTAACTCTAAACCAGCTCCAGGGCAGCTCCTGTCCCACCGGGATTGGAGCATGGCTGGTTAGGAAGACTAAATGCAGGCAGACCCAGGTGTGAGCTTCATCTACCTGTGACAGGGTAGTCATCCTCTGAAGATATGCAAGGGACTTGTCACAACCCCCAGGTCAACCTGCCAAGGTAAGGTAAACCTCTCCCCCACCCCCAAAGCCTTTGTCTGTGTTCTCGGAGCCAATTAACTTATCATCTAGGAGCTATTCAGCACCTGAGTGACAGTGGGAAGCTCAGATAAATTAACTTTTAGAGGCTGTAGGGAAGTTAAAGTTGGCTTTTTATAAGTACCTTTTGTAAAATATTTGTTAGAAATCCAACTTTATCAATTAATTTGATTTCTAACAAATATTTTAAGTCCAAGAATTAACTTCATATCGGCTTCTTAGGTGGAGATACCTTTATTAACTTTAACAAGGTATCCCAAGGCTTTATTATGGAACAGCTAATCTTTCTGCAGTGTAAATAGCTTTTAGGGCATTGTCTCTTTAAGCACAAGTTTAACATTAAACATTTACCACTCCACCTTTTAAATATCTTGCACCCTGCCTTATGGGCATTTAAGTCCTAATTAGGAGTGACCTATTCATATTGAAAAGAAGGGCTTATGCCTGTCAAAAGGGTAATGTTGACAGGTTGAGTATGCAGTTCAAACCCGCACAGCCAAGTTATTGGAGAAATGCCTGTAGTCATGTTTCCATTGTCACTTTAGTGTTGGCACAATATGTGTTGGAGTCCACTAGTGACATTTAACTTATAGGCTCTGGGAGCATTTTATACCATATACTAGGGATTTATAGGTAAATTAAATGTGTCAATTAAGAATATTGCCAATTTTGACATGTTGTAGAGGACAAAGCACATGCATTGATGAGAGAGTAAAATAACCAGCAGCATCAGTCTGAAAGAATTGGGGGTGATCATGCAAAAAGAGTCATTTTCCCACAGACATCCGTATATTATAGGCCATTTTTGGCAAACAGTCACCCATAGTATATAGATGCAGTCAATAGCCACATTCTGGCACTTGCATATTTCATGTATGTCCTGGCAAAAGAAGGCATACAGGGCATATGGGGGGCAGCCATGACAAAATTCTGGCCCTGGCACAATGGAGGTAATAATTGCCATAAAGGGCACACACTGCACATTTTGAAAAAAATGGGGTTAACTCATGCGGAGCTTCAAGCTTCAATTACTTGGAACACCATGGACGCACTTTGATAGATAATGATTGTCTTCCCAGAGTCTATCGCGTTCAAGCAATTTTATGTATTGCATTTTTATTGCATTTACATAGCGAGCACAACCCCTGACGAGATGTCAAAGCACTTTACGGTGGGCAGAACACTATTCTACAACCCAAGGTTAGTGGTTAGTTCTGTGTTATTGGTTACTGTTAGTTATTGGTATTAGTCTTGTGTGCTGAAAGCACAAACCATTCCATGCAGTTATTTCAGTTTCTTTATGGTGGACTAAAGTAGTAGTGGTTGGTTGCAATCTTTAGTGGGGGGTGGAGCTCATGCACATGGTTGGTGGGATTAATATAGAAGTTAGAGGGGATTAGGTATTGTTAGGTTGCATAGGTTTGACTTTTAGCAGAAGGAGGAGAGATTGTGATTGTGTAAATGAGTTGTGGGAAATTTGCTGAAAAGAGAATAGGCAAACATGCATTTGTCAGAGTAGGCTGTGCTCAGAAAGAGGAGGCATGCAGAGGATAGAAGGAAAGGAGTCGGACATTTGAAAGAAAGAAAATAAGGAGAGGCAACAAACAAGTTTTAATTAAAGGACTGTTTTTTAATGCCGGACTTAAGGAATGTGGAGAATATTTTTGAGACAGCATACAGTTTGAGATTGTAAAAATGTAAGAAAGAATCAACATAATTGAATTGCGAATATTGTGCTTTAGGAATTTTTAATAGGTACTAGAATGAGTAAACTGTCTATCCGCTGCTAGGCTACTGCTAGACCACTGATCCAGCCAGGTCAGTGGATCAGCTCAAGGGGTGAAAATGAAAAATAAAGTCTGGATGTATATGTCAAGAATATAAACGGGAAATAATGTACACATTGAAAAAGAGATTCTGGTCGTCATCCTCAGGTTTGACTACCAGTATTTATTATACAGCCGAGTTGGTTGCATTTGAAAGCCTCTGGTTTGCATAGGCATGAGATGGAAGGTGAAGACAGCCTGCCAGATAGTAGCTGGGGGCAGGAGATGCAATCACTGGTGTGAGTGTGGGGATGGTGAAAGGGCTCCCTTTATAAATTCAATGAACACTTTTGCTAGCAAATAGCAGCTGATTAGACTTCCTGAAGTGCTGCCATTTTCGTACATGCTATGGGTGAGTAGGGGTGGAGCTGCAGGTTGGACGGGACCCTTTGGTGTGAACAAGCATATGTCTACCTTGATCACACTTCATTGGCGAGCCCTCACACCTCTTTGTGCCTGTGTTGTGGGTGCTCCAGGGTGGAGACTATCTTGCTGTGAGGGGCATCACTAAACTAATGCTGTGTCTGGAGAGCAGTCTGGAAGACAATTGAAATGTAAATGTATTGTAATTTACCTTTCCTTATCAGGAAAGGTAGCTGCCCCCATCCTTGTGTTTTCACGGATATAGGCAATTTTAAAGGCAGGATAACAGTGTTAAAACTCCCCACGCAGAGATAAATGGTTTCAAATTAAGCCGACCAACGGAAGGTGTTGTGAAAGCTTGCTTGTACTCAATAGTCTTATCACATTTATGACAATATTATGTGTTTGCATTAATAATGGCGTCAAATGCAAAAACAACGATGTGATGGATGGAAAACTCGAATTAATCTCAGCTACTGGCAATCGCTTGAGGCCGCATCCCAATTCATCATTTGTCACCCACTATGCCACTTCAGTGTGACCCAGCCATGTGCAAATCAGTCTTGACCCTGCTCCTCATGGAAAAAGTCCAGCACGAACTGCCAGGCCAGGTCCTCCCTGAACCAGAACACAAGGAACCCAGGACCGGGTTTGTCCTTGTTATGGGCTCTTCAGCCAAGCAAGAGCAAACACAGGTTTCCCTGCCCGCACCGGTGCGGGCAGGGAAACTGCTATGTCCCTGAGGTGGGCACCCCGGGACATAGCCGGAGCCAAGCATTGCTGGCCAAGCCATTAATGGCATAGGTGGGCCTCAGGGGTTCGGGTCCCCGGGAAACAAAAATGGCCTGCCTGAGAAGGGAGGCATGCATGCCCCCATTTATATAAAAAAATTCACCCCCCTCAACCTGGCCCACCCCAGGGGCATACAAA
>CAWUFW010017219.1:15000-272791 GCA_963921515.1 Calotriton arnoldi
AATATGAATGTTTATTGCACATTCAGTGGAGTGTTGCAGCTGGAGCAGTACAGGGCCATGCCAACCCCACTTTACATTGTTGGCCGTGGAGGGCCAGCCAGAGTCCTTCAGGGAATGACAGGTACATCAGGAGAGGAGGAGTTCAGTCCGCAGTCTGATAGCTGTGTCATTGGTGAGCAAACAGAATATGGCAGTCCATGTCGAGGTCCAAGGTGAGTGTCGCAGACTGCATCGGGGGACAGTGGAAGGTGATGATGCAGAGGGCAGAACCAAGCAGAAACAGGCCACATGGCGGAGATGAATGCTACTGCGTCCTTCTGACCACGAAGGCAGATTCATCCGCATCTTCATCCTCTGCTGTTGCATGTGCCTCACATGTGGGTGGTGGTGTTCTGTCTCCAGCACTGTGTGGCGTTGACACATCAGGGGCCGGAGATGTGGATGGGGTGGTAGCAGCAGCATGCATCAGCGCCAGGCCTTGTGGCAGCAATGCCATGAGGAGGGTCTTTAGGGCATTGAGGGACCCAGCTACCTCTCGCTGGTGTGCAGCCGTGGCAGCCGCTCTTTCCGCCTGCGTCCGCTCCATGTTCTCTATGATCCTCCGCATGTGTCCCAACTCCCGGGCGAGATCGCTGGAGGTACTCTGACTAGACAGTCGTTCTTGTCGCAGAGTCAGGACTCTAGCGATGTCAGCCATGGTCCATTGGAGAGCATGGAGTGGACTGTGGGTGTCCGTTAGGGACTGTGAGTGGTCCCTGATGGGACTTAGACACCCACGTATGGCGTCTAGTTTGGCTGCCATGTGGTCGAACCCCACCTCCACCTGTTCAGCCAGCTTCTCCTGGCACCCCAACACACGGCGTTGGAAGGCCATGTGTTCATCGTGGGGGTCCTGGGAGGCAGCCGTGGTGGTGGGTGCTGCCTGCTGTGTATTCTGTGCAGGGGGTGGGTTCTCCTCGTGGCAGCTGGGCTACCCTGCTCCTGGAAGTGGGCTGTGGAGGCTGTCCACAAGCTGTTGGAGGGCGTCGGAGTCGAAGGTGTGGTGGTCCTCTTCGTCATCAGAGAAGAGTGGTTCGGACTGCTCCACAGGAGGTGTTGGATTTCCCCCTGCAATGTGAAGGGGAGATGCAGTTTAACATTGTGTTCACATGTATGTTGACGCATTGTACATGTTTACATTCAGACTGCATGACAATGTACATTGTGACTGTTTGGGGGGAGCTGCCTATTTGATGCGGGACAGTGGACATTCCGACTACATCACGGATGTGTGTTTGTACTTGTACATTGTCAACTCACATTTCCCTGCAATGCCAAATGTGATTGGCCAGTTGTGTCCTCTGTTCTGTTGTGGACGTGTTGCGGTTTGTACCACATCGTTGTCAATGTTGATGTGCTCTGCATGCAATGTGTGTGAGCCGCATTTTGGGGGAGTCGCCCCTGCAGCTCTGATTTAGCTGCCCCTTATCCCTTACATGCGGTGTGCCTCGCGCTTCTGTGCTTATGCGGTGCTGAGATGTGGCATGGTTTGTCCACAGATGTGCTATGCTTAATTGTGCATGTGTGCCATTGTGCCCATCTCCCCCGTCCCCCCAGTCCCTGGTCGTTACTCACCCTGTTGCTGTTGTGTCCGGTCATGTTGAGCAGTGTCCGGTCCCCCGACTCCTGCCTCCGTCTCCCCACTGATGACTGTGGACACCATTTCCTCCATCTCGTCCAGCTCCTCCTGTGGCGCTGGACTCCCACCTCCAGTCTGCATTGCTGCCTTCCGGTTGTTTGCGAGTTTCAGCTTGGTTTTGCACTTCACATCATTCCAGCGCCTCTTGACCTCGTCCATTGTCCTCTTCAGCACTCCGACTGCATTCACCTTGTCCACGATGGTCTGCCATATTCTATTTTTAGTTGCCAGTGACACAGTGGAGGTGACGAACAGTGGTTGATGGTGTTCTATCACCTCCGTTATCAGGATCCTGTTTACCTGCGGACTGAACCGCTTCTTCCTACTCTTCTTGACTTGCCCTTCCCTGACCCCGAGGTCACAGGCTGGTCCTCCGGGGGGCTTGTGGGGTTCTGGTTGTTATGTTATGTTATGTTATATGGCTTTTGTATAGCGCAAATCACCTTCAGGTCTCTAAGCGCTTCTAGAGAAGAGTGAGCAAGCCACTGGGGCAGAAATAAAACCAGCAGCAGTGGTGGAAGAAGATTACGCAGTCCTCTGTACTTGCTCCGGATTGCCTCCATTGTGCTTCGCTGTTGTTTGGATTTTGTTTGCATGTTTTTTTTCTACTTTTATAGTGCATTTTCCCGCATGACGCGTGGGAATTGCAGGCCTGTGGCTGGTTTTTGCAGATTTTTGTATCGCGATTGGCGTCATCGCTACTATTTTCGCGGTGGGGTTTCGCGTTTTTGCGGCATCGCGTTGATTTTAACGCGTTAATTTGACGCGTTATCGTGTGACTATCGCATGGTACTGCCGTGTTGGGAATACCACGTTAACACAGTGTTCATTTCCCGTGATGGACTGCGATGTGAAGAGTTGCGTTAAGCAACTTTTGCGGTAGTTATCACACGTTCTTGAGAATATGCCCCATAGAAATTAACTTGAAAAACTAAAGGTTACAGGGACGTTATAGTTTGGAAATAAAATTATAAAAACTATAGAAATTCACTGAAAAAAACAAGTGCTCCGGGGACGTTACAGTTAGGCTGAGATTTCACTTGTACACAACCATTGAAAGTCAACAGTTAGAGCTACCTGAGCTAACTATAACTTACGCCCCACCAATGCACTGCTTATGACCACACATATTAAACAACTCATGACATTGCCAGTGACATTACTGATGACATCACTGATGACATCTCAAATTACATCACTGATGACATCATTAAGTGAGTGTAAGTGTTTTTAAGAGTTTATGGTTGTTAAACATAGATGCTAACCTACTACAAATGTTACATTTGTAAACTAGTTGTACTAATAATGAGTGATACTATCTCTAACAGGTGTTATCTGAGTTAGTGTGTGACTGTATCAGTGTGTGAGTAGGTATGTGAGTGACTGTGGGTGAGTGAGTGGATATGTGATTAACTATGTTGGCGAGAGTGTAGGTGTCAGTTGCTATATGGGTGAGTGAGTGGCTGTGTGAGTGATTGTGTGGGTGACTGAGTTAGTGTCTGAATGACTATATGAGTGAATGACTGGGTGTGTAGGTAGCTGTATGGGCGAGTGAGTAGCTAGTTAAGTGAGTGTTTGGTTAAGTGAGTTGGTGTGTGAGTGGTTGTATTGGAGCATGAGTGTCTGTGTGAATGACTGTATGGGTGAGTGAGCAGATATGGTAGTGCTTGTATGGATATATTAATAGGTATGTAAGTGTCAGTGTGGGTGTGAGTGAGTGTGTGAGTGCTTGTATGGGTGAGTGAGTGGCTGTGTTGGGAGGCTGTATGGGTGTGTGAGTGGGTGTGTGAGTGGCTGTATAGGTGAATAAGCCTGTGTGTGAATAGCTATATGGTTGAGTGTATGGCTGTGTGAGTGGCTGTGTGAGTGAGTGACTGGTTGTATGAGTGGCTGTATGGGTGAGTGAATGGTTGTGTGAATGGTTGTATTAGTGAGTGAGTGGGTGTGTGAGTGGCTCTATAGAGATGTGAGTGAGTGTGTGAGTACTTATAAATGGGTATGTGAGTAGTTGTGTGGGTGTTTGAGTGGGTGCTTGAGAGGTTGTATAGGGGTGTGAATAGGTGTGTGAGTGGTTCTGTGGATGATGTCATCAGTGATGTCATTTGAGATGTCATCAGTGATGTCATCAGTGATGTCACTGACTGTGTCATGAGTGATGTAATATGTGTGGTCATAAGCAGTGCATTGCAGGGGTGTAAGTTATAGTTAGCTCAGGTAACTATAACTGCTGAATTTCACGGGGTTTGTATGAGTGAAATCTGAGCCCAACTATAACTTTCCTGTGAGCTTTGGTTTTTTCAGTGAAGTTCTAAGGTTTTTTAAATAAAAGTCCTAACTCTAACATCCCTTTAAGCTTTGTTTTTTTCAGTAAATTTCTAAGGTTTTTATTTCCAAACTATAACATCCCTGTAACCTTTGGTTTTTTAATCCGGCCACCCCAGATCAAATAATGATTCTAATGAATAGAATCAAATTGGGGTCCCCAGACGACCTCGCCCGCCACACATCATGGCTGGTCTGGCCTCTGATCTTCTCCTCTTAGTCACTGACCTGCTCAATCTCTCCCTGGGTCTGGAATCCTTTCCAACTAAGAGAAAAAGCACTTGTGTCGGACCAATTTTGAAAAAGACTACGGCTGACCCTCAAGAGCTGGCCAACTATAAACCCATATCACTGCTCTTCTTTCTGGGCAAAGATTTGGAGACCTTAGCTAACCAACAATGTATTACTTTCCTAGAAACTCATTCCTTGTTGCACCCATTCCCTGTCAGAATTCAGAGCATCTTAGAGCACTCAAACAGCATTAAGGGAGGACCTAGACTCTATCAAACTTGCTCTGGATGGGAGGAACTCTGCCATGCTGGTTTTGCTTGACCTGTCTGTAGCATTCAATACCATCTCCCATGTAACCTTAGCTCCAAGACTAAGGGAGATTGGTATCGGGGGCAAGGCATTAGGATGGATGGAAAGCTTTATGGACAAGCGAACCTAGTCAATGCAGTTGGACTCATTTAATTCCAGAACTATGGCACTGGACAAGGGTGTGCCACAGGGCTCTCCTCTGGGCCTGGCTCTTTTCAACATTTATGTGGCCTAATTAGCCACAGTGAGAAGATCGTGTGGCTTTGGGGGTCATCTCGTATGCTGATGACACCCAGCTTTTAATTACCATGGACCCCAATCCAGAATCTATGAAACTTAGATTCAGGGATTGAATGACTAAGATCACCATGTGGATGTCTGCTAATCAACTTCAAATGAACACCAGCAAGAGAGAAATTCTGCTTTTTGGGAAAGCTCCTTCTGTTTGGTCAGACGACTAGTGGCCAAGGGATCTGGGCATGGCTCCCACTCCAAAAAAAGTAGTAAAAAAACGTAGGGGTTATATTTGATGAAAATCTATCCATGAAAGAACATGTGAACTTTATTTCTGGAACCTGTTTTGTCATAATGCGAACACTCAGAAAAACCTTCCAGTGGTTACCCTTGCAGATAAGGAAATCACTTATCCAGGCACTCATTGTGAGCTGTCTGGATTATGGAAATTCATTAATGATTGCAATGAATGAGAGTCTATTTTCTAGGCTCCAGGTGATGCAAAGCACAGCAGCACGATTGGTCTGAAACCTACCATCTCGCTCTCCTTCGGAACCTACTCTGAGATATCTGCACTGGTTGCCTGTGAGAAAGCGTGCCACTTTTAAACTTTTATGTTTGGCCCATAGGTCTCCGCATACAAAAGGCCCCCATTTCTTACAAAACAGGGTGCAACAATACATTCTTACCCGCAACCTGAGATCCGGGATCAACTGCTACTATGCCCCCAGCGCATTCGTTTGGTCAGGTATGGGGGGCATGCTTTCTCCTTTTGGGCCCCACATCACAGGAATCAGTTGCCACTAAACCTTCGCGCCTGTGCCAATTTATCAGAATTTAAAAAACTGAAATCTGGCTATTTAATTTGTAAATCTCATTTAACTGAATCTTTGCAGTTTGCCGGAGCGCCGATAGACCCCTTGGAGGGTGATTAGAGCACTTAATAAATACCAATAACATAACATAACAGTGCATTAATGACTTGGTACCCTTGCTCTTTAGGACCTCACTGATGGTCTTTCATCATCACTGTCACTTTGTTCTGACTGACTAGAGACTTCTGTAATGGCGTGTGGTACTCAATCTGTCTGATCTTTTGGGCCAACGGTCATCATTTACGACTCGCGTTTCAGCTGCACTGCTCCCTTCGTTTAGGTCAATATCTCACTTTGTCAGCTCTTCTTCATGTGCCCCTTCTGTACCTACAAGAGCTGACTTTCTCAGACCCTCCTCAGGATTAGTGCTAAGAGTCCCAGTAGCTTGATCCCCCTCTACAGTTTGATTAACCTGAGATGGCTATCTCACTGTAACCATCGGCACATCCGAAACAGACACTGTATCTTCAAGGGGACATGGGACTTGGCGAGTAAGGGGAGCGTGTACCCAATTTAGAAGACCACCACATTTGACAGCAGTTGTGTTACCAGTATCACTTGGAATGGTCCATGCCAACAAGGTTCCAGGCATGACTTGCGTACATGCTCCTTCACCAGGACCCAGTCACCGGGTCTGAGGTCGTAGCACTGCTCCTGTTGAGGCAAAGTTGCTTCCCCAACCTGTTGAGACACATAATGTACCACGTCATCCAGTCCTTTACAGTAATCGAGCACCAAGTCATCTGTCATGTATACTAATTGGTTTGAAAGGACTGCAGGCTGTCTCATGGCTCTCCCCATGATAATTCCATGTGGGGAGAGTCCCGTTCTTCTGTCTGGGGTACTTCTCAATCTCATCATCACAAGAGGCAAAGCATCACACTTTTGCCAACATGGATTTTAATTTTCCATTGATTTGCTCCACTAAGCCTGAGGCTTCTGGATGGTAAGCACAATGTATCTTTTGATCAATTTGTAATGTTGCACATGGTATAGAGACAGAATATCGAGTTGGAAATGTCTACTTGCACTAATATAGAGTTGGTAATATCGAGACACAGAAATATCGACAGCAAGAATATCGTGGTTAAGAATATCGAGTTTAAGGTAAGAAATATCGTTTTTAAAAATATCGAAGTCATTAATATCATTTGCAAAAATATAGGGGCCGATTCCGATCTCGGTCGGAGGCGCACCCAATAGCATTCGGTCGGGAAAAAAGCCATGCGAAAGCCTGTTTCCCGACCGATCCGTGCAGCACACCGAGCGAGTAAGTACGATGCGCACAACAGCACAGAATCCGGCCGAGCCGTACTCACCCAAACCAGGTCCTGTTCCCCGACCGAGGCGAATCCGGAAACGCCGAGATCGAGTCGCACGGAAGGAAAAATGCAGCTCCGTCCGGCCGAAGGAGTACGATGCGCTTTCCGTACGCGCCGAACCCGTCGCTACGCACGGCACGTCAAAGCATCCGGGAGAGGCGCACATAAGCTCCGATTCGCGCCACAACACGATCCACGGCTACGAGACGAACACGCCAGCGACGAGGATGAGGCGGATCGGCGAGGAGCGGCGCTTGAGCGGCGAGGACAAGCGAAGCAACGAGAAGGACGAGCGACACGAACCAACCATGAATCCCTTCGTCCCGATCATACCAATATTCTACATTTACTACCGGAACAGGCACGGACGCGTACGGCGCAGAAGGTAAGCCAGACACCAACCACAAAACACATACAACATGTACACGACACATCACACACACACAGAGGGATGCAGAATATACTTACACCAGCAACAGCAGCACCATAGGGGCGGGATGCCCATCACCAATGCCACATATGCACACAGGGGCCTGAATGCGCACCACCACCCCTACCCAGGGTGGGCAGGATGCCTACCACTACTACCACCCTTAGCCAGGGGGGGCTGGATGCCTACCACTACTACCACCCTCACCCAGGGGGGGCTGGATGCCTACCACCACTACCACCCTCACCCAGGGGGGGCTGGATGCCTACCACCACTACCACCCTCACCCAGGGGGGGCTGGATGCCTACCACTACTACCACCCTCACCCAGGGGGGCTGGATGCCTACCACCACTACCACCCTCACCCAGGGGGCTGGATGCCAACCACCACCCTTAGCCAGGGGGGCTGGATGCCTACCACTACTACCACCCTCAGCCAGGGGGGCTGGATGCCTACCACTACTACCACCCTCACCCAGGGGGCTGGATGCCAACCACCACCCTTAGCCAGGGGGGCTGGATGCCTACCACTACTACCACCCTCACCCAGGGGGCTGGATGCCTACCACTACTACCACCCTTAGCCAGGGGGCTGGATGCCCACCACCACCCTTAGCCAGGGGGGCTGGATGCCTACCACCACTACCACCCTCACCCAGGGGGCTGGATGCCAACCACCACCCTTAGCCAGGGGGCTGGATGCCTACCACTACTACCACCCTCACCCAGGGGGCTGGATGCCTACCACTACTACCACCCTTAGCCAGGGGGCTGGATGCCTACCACCACTACCACCCTCACCCAGGGGGGCTGGATGCCTACCACTACTACCACCCTCAGCCAGGGGGGCTGGATGCCTACCACCACCCTTAGCCAGGGGGCTGGATGCCTACCACCACTACCACCCTCACCCAGGGGGCTGGATGCCTACCACTACTACCACCCTTAGCCAGGGGGCTGGATGCCTACCACTACTACCACCCTCACCCAGGGGGGCTGGATGCCTACCACCACCCTTAGCCAGGGGCTGGATGCCTACCACTACTACCACCCTTAGCCAGGGGTGGCTGGATGCCTACCACTACTACCACCCTCACCCAGGGGGCTGGATGCCTACCACCACCCTTAGCCAGGGGGGCTGGATGCCTACCACCACTACCACCCTCACCCAGGGGGGCTGGATGCCTACCACTACTACCACCCTTAGCCAGGGGGGCTGGATGCCTACCACTACTACCACCCTCACCCAGGGGTGCTGGATGCCTACCACCACCCTTAGCCAGGGGGGCTGGATGCCTACCACTACTACCACCCTTAGCCAGGGGGCTGGATGCCTACCACTACTACCACCCTCACCCAGGGGGCTGGATGCCTACCACCACCCTTAGCCAGGGGGCTGGATGCCTACCACTACTACCACCCTTAGCCAGGGGGCTGGATGCCTACCACTACTACCACCCTCACCCAGGGGGGCTGGATGCCTACCACTACTACCACCCTCACCCAGGGGGGCTGGATGCCTACCACCACCCTTAGCCAGGGGGCTGGATGCCTACCACTACTACCACCCTTAGCCAGGGGGCTGGATGCCTACCACTACTACCACCCTCATCCAGGGGGCTGGATGCCTACCACCACTACCACCCTCACCCAGGGGGGCTGGATGCCAACCACCACCCTAAGCTAGGGGGGGCTGGATGCCTACCACTACTACCACCCTCACCCAGGGGGGGCTGGATGCCTACCACTACTACCACCCTTAGCCGGGGGGCTGGATGCCTACCACCACTACCACCCTCACCCAGGGGGCTGGATGCCTACCACTACTACCACCCTCAGCCAGGGGGGCTGGATGCCTACCACCACCATTAGCCAGGGGGGCTGGATGCCTACCACTACTACCACCCTTAGCCATGGGGGCTGGATGCCTACCACTACTACCACCCTCACCCAGGGGGGCTGGATGCCTACCACCACCCTTAGCCAGGGGGGCTGGATGCCTACCACTACTACCACCCTCACCCAGGGGGGCTGGATGCCTTCCACCACTACCACCCTCACCCAGGGGGGGCTGGATGCCTACCACTAATACCACCCTCAGCCAGGGGGGGCTGGATGCCTACCACTACTACCACCCCGACTCATAGGATGGACAATGCATGACACAACCAGCACACCACAACCTAGGGAATGCAAGAAGAAGACATCCCCCCAACACCATGACAAGCGTGTGTAGACTGTGTCAAATGCCTACAACACCGAACATGACTTTGAACATACAATGTGACCCCCTAGCACATGTGCCACACATATATGTGTGTGGCACCCACAATGCTAAGCAGGCCATGACCATTGTGGCAATGGGGTCCAAAACCCCATCATCACAGTGACCAAAATGTAAGTGTGGGGTCCATAGCTGAAGCACATTTTGAACATTGTGGCAATGGGGTCTAAACCCCAATCACCACAGTGACCAAAAGGTAAGTGTGGGGTCCATAGCTGAAGCACATTTCGAACATTGTGGCAATGGGGTCCAAACCCCCATCATCACAGCGACCAAAATGTAAGTGTGGGGTCCATAGCTGAAGCACATTTTGAACATTGTGGCAATGGGGTCCAAACCCCCATCATCACAGTGACCAAAATGTAAGTGTGGGGTCCATAGCTGAAGCACATTTTGAACATTGTGGCAATGGGGTCTAAACCCCCATCACCACAGTGACCAAAAGGTAAGTGTGGGGTCCATAGCTGAAGCACATTTTGAACATTGTGGCAATGGGGTCCAAACCCCCATCATCACAGTGACCAAAATGTAAGTGTGGAGTCCATAGCTGAAGCACATTTTGAACATTGTGGCAATGGGGTCCAAACCCCCATCATCACAGTGACCAAAATGTAAGTGTGGGGTCCATAGCTGAAGCACATTTTGAACATTGTGGCAATGGGGTCCAAACCCCCATCATCACAGTGACCAAAATGTAAGTGTGGGGTCCATAGCTGAAGCACATTTTGAACATTGTGGCAATGGGGTCCAAACCCCCATCATCACAGTGACCAAAATGTAAGTGTGGGGTCCATAGCTGAAGCACATTTCGAACATTGTGGCAATGGGGTCCAAACCCCCATCATCACAGTGACCAAAATGTAAGTGTGGGGTCCATAGCTGAAGCACATTTTGAACATTGTGGCAATGGGGTCCAAACCCCCTTCATCACAGTGACCAAAAGGTAAGTGTTGACAAAGAAAGAGGTGCAACTGCCAAACTGCATGGATGATTCCTGGTCACAGAACAACAAACACATCAGTGGCAAAGTAGTGTATGTGTCCCATTGCAACATAAATTGGGGGACCCAAATACTGCAGTGCAAATAAGACATACCTTTGGCCATGTGCAGACAAACAACACCCATGGGGGCTGACACCGTCAACAATCATCAATGACACAATGACAGAAGTGACCATCAGAATGCAGACCCACATATTTGCACCAATGGGCACACAAATGCAGATACCCTGTGGAGACTGCAGATGTGAGGTGAACAGATACCATACCATGGCAGCAATGGGACACACAAACCATGATCATTGTGCTGACCGATGACCTAGGAGTCCCAGGGACAGCAGGGGAAACCCACCAAACTACATACAGCCAATGGCACACCCAAGATATGCCAATGCAGTGGTGCAGATGCACAAACACAAACAGGCAGACCCACACTGCACATCATACACAACAGGTGAGGGGGTGCCAGTGTCCCCAGGCAACCACACAACACATGAGGAGACCTGAATACCAATCATACAGATGTGCATACAGTGCCACACAAAGGTAACTCATGGATCCAAATCCCCTATGTGGGCAAGCAGGCATTGTCAGATGAGAGGGAGCACAAATCACACATGTCACACAGGCACGTAGGGACAGCAACTGACACAGCAAGACACAGACACACCACAGCACCACCCCCAGGGCCCCCACAATGTGGTGACCCTAGGCTGCATTACAATCCCACTGTGATGACAAAGCTAAATGTGGTTCACACTGTGAACCACAGTCATGTGTCCTGAGCAACTAACTACCATCACACCTACACAAGCACAAATCAAACAGCATGGCCAGTAAGCCAAGGCCAACATGGAGGCAGGGGCCTAGCCGGGCAACAACTCTCATCTGCACACACTCAACACCACACCCCTCGACCTCCAACAATGTGCAGCAGTGAAGCACACATGCACTGGTGACATTGCACATGCACCCATGTCTATTCCAGGGTGGTGGGTGGGAACCAAGGTGCAGAAACACATCACACATGGCCACTCAACAAGACTCCTGAATGTCTGACACACTGCACACTACGCTGTACATGGACATGACGGCAATACCACACCAATCAATGGGATCCCATCCACAGTCACACACCAATGAAGAAGCCAAGGTCACCCACAAAGAACACACATAGACAACAACCAACATTGCAGCCCGGACCCTGAGGAGTGCCAGCAGTCACACACACAACGTGTCACAATCACTGAAAGATAACACAAACTGGAAATCACATGACAGGGGCAAACAACAAGTGCCAAGGGGAAACCTGACTGTGACCCATCTGCGTCTGCACACAAACTCAGCCCTGACAGCAAACACACCTATGGGTGACACCCTGATGACCAGTAATGTGCCATGCACCCACATCACAGAGAACCCAGGGCGAAGACTTTGGGGGAACATAGGTCAACTCAGCTAGCATCACAAACAGGTACAACACTAGGGATCACAGCATGCACAGCTAAACGGAAGTGAACACACAGACATGCACATACAACACACACCTTGGGCGCAGGCAATGTCACAGGAGTACACACTGCCATGAGGGGACTCCACTCCTGTGTGAGGAAAGCTGTGCCATATGTTGCCTCAGTAGGGCCCCATCATGTCAGCTGAGCACTTGGTCACACAATCAACAATTAGCACCAAATGAGGGCTCCCGTAACATCAGCCTGGTCATGGAAGTGCCAACGGAATCATCAGCACAGATCCAACACACTTGTATAGCAATGTTGCACTGACAAAACAGATGAGTCCTTCCCCATTGATGCCCAAACCTGCATGTCCACTGGAGATGGCCACACGATCAGGGAAGTAGACGAATTGAACAATGGCAGGCACAACAGATGTGCAGGGGTGGAAGCCACAGATGTGAAATAGGCAATCTAAGTAGGAAATCCCATTGCCAAATACTGAACACATGACACCCTCAGATGCTGCTATGGATGACATGGATACACCACAGGATAGGACACATTCCCCCTGGACCACATGGGTTCCTGCACAGTAACACTTCATTATCATGAGACCAAATATCACCATCACTGCAGCAAGGGCATGGTTAGCATCATCAACATCATGTACATCAGAAGCAAAAGCACTAGAGAACAGAAAGTTGCTTTATTCAGCATATGTGGCATTAAAAGTAGAAGTCCGGTAGAAAATAAACAAAGGCCAATGGCCAGTCCATCAACAAAGTCACAAGTGGGTGACAGTGGCAGATGCCACCCTTCACATGCCTGCACAAAACCAGGGACAATCCACTAGGAGGGGCAACCGGGGGGTAGGCCAGGCACCGCAGGGACAGGATCAGGGCTCACCAGGAGGAAGCAGGGAAGGGGTGGTGGGTGCTGGAGAGCCACTGACAACTGCAGTGGAGGTGTCTGACATGGTGTGTGCCGGCACAACTGGGGGGCATGGCTCAGATGTTGTGGGTGCCGGCACGACTGCAGTGGACCCTGCATATGGAGTGGACAGGTCCGCCACTGCAGTGCCCAAGTCAGACAGGGTGGTAGTGGACTCCACTGCAGTGCCTACCACCAGGGGAGGAGAATGGGGAACAGGCAAGGTGGGCTGGACAGAGGGGAGGACACCCTCACCACATCAGTGGCACAGACAAGCGCAGCGGGAGTGTGGTGCCGGGAGAGCAAGTGGCAGGGGAGAAGGCCGGATCCTCTTGGGGATGGTATATCTGTGGGTGGGGGAACCTGGGGCAGGGTGTGGTGGGGGCACCTGTGGAGTGGGGGCCTGAGGGATGGAGGAAGGAGACCTGATGCTTGAGCTGCAGGGGCGGCGGCGGGGTCTTGCTCTTACCACTCCGGGGGGACTTGCGGGTGGGGGCCTCAGTCTGTCTGCGCCTGGGGGAGGGTGTCCGGGGGCGAGGGGCACTCTGCTCCGTGTGGGGGGCTTCCTCTTCCCCCTGGATGCTGGAGCAGCTGGATCGGAGGGGAAGAGGCCGAGGTCACTGAGGAAGAGGCGCTGGGTCTTTGGGGTTGCAGGTGAGGCAAGGGAGGGTGTTTTGGAGGGAGAGGCAACTGAGGACTGCGCAGTGCCCGTGGATGCGTGTGTGTGTACCAGGGCCCCATCCCCTGTGAGTCTGGTTTCAGTCCCCTGACTGTGCGTGCGTGTGCGTTTTGTTTGTGGCGTGTGTGACTGTGTGCCGGACGTGTGTGTGCTGGTGTGTGCCTGTGCCGGTGTGTGTGTGCTTGGGACGGGTAAGGTGCTGGGGAGTGTGGATGGAGCAGAGGCAGGAGGGGTGAGGGACTGTCTGAGGAGGGACACTGCTGCCGTCAGGGAGGAGTCCATGGACCTATTGCCCCTCTGTAGGTCAGACATGCCCGATGAGATGCCCTCCATGAACGACACCAGCTGAGTCAACAGAGCGGTGTGCGCATGGAGGACACTCAGCATGGCTGTCTGCCCTACATGGAGCTGGCGAAGGAGGTACACAGACTCCTCACTCAGGGCAGCAGGGGACACAGGGGCAGGGGGTGCGGTGCCTGGCCCAAAGGAGACACGCTCCCGAACATGGGAGCCTCCACGGACCTGGGGAATGGGAGCCGATGGGAGGGCGGTGGTGGTGCTGGTGGTGGCGGGGACAGCAACACTAGCTGGGGTGTGGTGGCTGCTGACACCCGCCTCCATAAAGGGAGTCATCCTCCGAGTTGCTCTGGTCCTCAGCTGAGGTGGATGGTGCTGAGGACTCCTCGGTGTGGCTCCCCTCGCCCTCCGTGCCACTGGGTCCCTCCGACCACTCCTCGGCTGCTGACCCAGTCTGGCTCTCTGGCTCCTCCTGGTCCATGGAGCTGTCCCCTTCCGTGGCCGTGGATGTATCTGCAAACAATGGGGAAACAGACAGACATCAGTCACCTGCACCAAACGCACACACCACTGTGAGCACAGCACATTACAGAGCAAGCCCTGGCATCATTAGTTGTACATTGCTAAAAGTGCCCTAACTGAACAGGAGAAGCCAATTGTCAGTCTGATGCCAAGCATGGCACTCACATCCCACATGGCCTTGCACCCATCTGTCTGGTGTCTGTTGGATTGCAACACCCCAGTGTGGACACATGCACCAAGTACACAGTAGTTGGACAGTGCAGAGGACACAGTGTGGCATGTGGACATGCACACATCACAGCTCTTGCCACTGAGTCAGTACAGGTTTCCGGATGAAAGGGATGCCCAGAGTCAAATAGGAAATGCATGTGATGCATACCAGCGACAGACACCATGATGCACCCATGTCCTGATAGCCATCGCCACAATGGTGTGCATGTAGCACATGTCACTCCCCTGCAGGACCACCAATAAGTTGACACATGCCATGGCAGAGGCATGACTGCTAAGTCATACATCACTGTCTCAGTGATGTATGACTTGGCAGCCAGACAACAACACTATGCACTGTGTCACAATAGTAGGTCATGGGGAATGCAAGTCCTGGAGCTGCACAAGTGCACATGTACATCCCCCACACAACACATCATCTTAACCCTCATCTGTCCAGGTCATACCTATTGGACATATGGGAGACCTGTGACACTACCCTCTGAACCTGAGCCCCTCACAATCTGCTGTGAATGGGGAACAGCTGCCTGAACTTCACATTTGCATACCCCAGTCTGCACGGGCAGCTGATCAAACACCTATGTGACACACAAGTATCGTCTCCTATGGTCACATCTCCAGGGGCATGCTGAGCCCCTACCAAGAAACACCCCAGCAGTCCTGGCAAGTAATCCACAGCACAGTGACACAGAGGCAGACACCTGAGGGGTCAAATCACTTCGCACAATGTGTCAGCTGATACACGGGAGTGGGAGTACAGAGTGCATTGCATGGCCTGGAGTAGGCATGACTGTCCTGCTCCACATGAATGAGGGATGAGCCCTGGACAGTGGACAGCTGGCTATGTATGTGTGACACACGTAATCTGCACACTCCTGGGGCCCAAACATTGTTCCCACCCGCTGCATGGGCGTGTGCCACATACCCCAGGCACATGTGGTGGCTCAGCACAGCAAGTGGACCGCATATCAAAGCAACACGCAGATTACATGTCCGAACACAGGCGTTGTGTGAACAATGGACCCACCCATGATGCCCACAACAGAGTTAGGGAAACAGATGCTGTCCCCCACCTTTAGTGAAGCAAACCGCAAGGACACAGTCCCAAGTGACACAATTCCCTGAATGTAAGGGCCACACCTGGGTATCAGATGAGCAGTGGGCAGTGCACAATAGAGGGACATGGCTCCTGGACAACATGACTGCTGCACTGTGGCAGTTGAACCAGGCCAGAGGAGGGCACAAAG
Organism: Calotriton arnoldi; assembly: GCA_963921515.1. NCBI lineage: Eukaryota > Metazoa > Chordata > Amphibia > Caudata > Salamandridae > Calotriton > Calotriton arnoldi. The sequence goes on from CAWUFW010017219.1 coordinate 31,049, forward strand.
CATGTAATACAGAGTTCACAGTGCAGTCTTTAAGACTCACCCCCCTCCTTGCTGCTGTCTGGCCTTCAGCTGCCCATCCAGGTCTGGAAACACCACCGCCAGGATCTGGAGCATGTGGGGGTCAGGGTCCGTGTTCCGCCCCTCCTGCGAGGAGGCGACAGCTTCAGCTGGACCCGTGCAATCCTCCGGGTCCAGCCCCGAAGGTCCTGCCACCTCTTCTGGCAGTTGCAGATCCGGCACTTGTAGACCCCACGGACCGGACAGCCCGGACGATGTCCTTCCAGATCTCCTGCTTCCGATGGGCATTAACCTGTCAGGATGACAAAGTGAAAAGGCCATTACTACACATGCAACATATCCGTGCATGACACAGTTGTATATACATGTCTCAATCACAGGGGCACATGATGTACACAGGCAGTGCAAAGCTGCCCATGGACAGTTTGGCAGACGTCACTACATGGTATCATTGCATGGGAAGTAAAACCTTGTTCAAATGCACTGTCACTGCACCATACCTGTCCAGTGCATGTCACTACACACTATGGGGGGTGACAACTACTCAGTGAGCCTGCTAGCCAGTGGCGTGCAGACTTTCAGCCTTGCTAGTCAGACAATATGCACATTCAGAAAGGCAGTGCACAGAACACTCACCTGCTCCCCTGGTGTCCCCTGACCTTGACAGGTAGGTCGCTCCCCCACCACACAGCTCCGTCTGTGTGCCCTGCTGCTGCCTCTGATTGTGCTCATTTTTCCTTTCTGTGCCCCCTTGCTGCCCCTGATTGTGCTCGTTTTTCCTTTCTGTGCCCCCCTTGCTGCCCGATTGTGCTCGTTTTTCCTTTCTGTGCCCCCTTGCTGCCCCTGATTGTGCTCGTTTTTTCCTTTCTGTGCCCCCCTTGCTGCCCCTGATTGTGCTCGTTTTCCTTTCTGTGCCCCCTTGCTGCCCCTGATTGTGCTCGTTTTTTCCTTTCTGTGCCCCCCTTGCTGCCCCTGATTGTGCTCGTTTTTCCTTTCTGTGCCCCCTTGCTGCCCCACATTGTGCTAGTTTTTCCTTTCTGTGCCCCCTTGCTGCCCCTGATTGTGCTCGTTTTTTTTTTTTCTTTCTGTGCCCCCTTGCTGCCCCTGATTGTGCTCGTTTTTCCTTTCTGTGCCCCCCTTGCTGCCCCTGATTGTGCTCGTTTTCCTTTCTGTGCCCCCTTGCTGCCCCTGATTGTGCTCGTTTTTCCTTTCTGTGCCCCCTTGCTGCCCCTGATTGTGCTCGTTTTTCCTTTCTGTGCCCCCTTGCTGCCCCTGATTGTGCTCGTTTTTTTCCTTTCTGTGCCCCCTTGCTGCCCCTGATTGTGCTCGTTTTTTTTTTCCTTTCTGTGCCCCCTTGCTGCCCCTGATTGTGCTCGTTTTTTTTCCTTTCTGTGCCCCCTTGCTGCCCCTGATTGTGCTCGTTTTTCCTTTCTGTGCCCCCTTGCTGCCCCTGATTGTGCTCGTTTTCCTTTCTGTGCCCCCCTTGCTGCCCCTGATTGTGCTCGTTTTTCCTTTCTGTTCCCCCTTGCTGCCCCTGATTGTGCTCGTTTTTCCTTTCTGTGCCCCCTTGCTGCCCCTGATTGTGCTCGTTTTTCCTTTCTGTGCCCCCTTGCTGCCCCTCATTGTGCTAGTTTTTCCTTTCTGTGCCCCCTTGCTGCCCCTGATTGTGCTCGTTTTTTTCCTTTCTGTGCCCCCTTGATGCCCTGATTGTGCTCGTTTTCCCTTCTGTGCCTGTTTCCCGCCGCTGCGCCCCTGCGGCCCCGCCCCCTCACTGCCCATTCGCTGCCCCATTCCCTGCTCCTCCCTCCCACCTCCCCATTTATGCGTCTGCTTGGGACGGGTAAGGTGCTGGGGAGTGTGGATGGAGCAGAGGCAGGAGGGGTGAGGGACTGTCTGAGGAGGGACACTGCTGCCGTCGCAGCGGACGTGCGCAGCGGGCGCGCCGCTGGCGCGCTGAAGGCGCACCTAAGGCAAGCCCGTCTGCGCCCGTCCGCGCCGTGACCGCGCCCAGCGCCAGACCCCCTGGTCCGGGCATCCCCCGCGCCCGCCACATCAACAGACGCCGATACGACGCCAGCACCCTCCACGCACTCAACCCCGGAAAAGATCACGCCTGCTACCAGGCCACCCCGAAGCGCACCCAAGGGCCCTTCACCTGTCGGAACTGCAGCTTCGCCAGCACCCGCCCCGCCAAACCACCGCCCAGGAAAGAACCCAACTACCTCAGATGCATCCTCCTCAACACCCGCTCCGCCCGCAAACACGCCATCGAACTCTGGGACCTTCTCGACTCAACCTCCCCAGACGTCGCATTCCTGACGGAGACCTGGCTGAATCCCGCTTCAGCCCCCGACATCGCCATTGCCATCCCGGACGGATACAAGATCACCCGCAGGGACCGCACCAACGGAGTCGGAGGAGGCATCGCCATCGTCCACAGGAACACCCTCAGAGTCTCAACCAACACCGACGACACCCTCAGCACCGCCGAACACATGCACTTCCAGATCCACACCGATCCCAACACCACCCTCAGAGGAACCCTCATCTACAGACCCCCGGACCCCGACCACAGTTCAGCGATTCCATCGCTGACTCACGTCAGCACACACGCCATCGCCTCCACGGACTACATCCTCCTCGGGGACCTGAACTTCCACCTCGAGAACAACAAGGACACCAACTCCACCACCCTGATCGACAACCTCGCCACCCTCGGACTCAGACAGCTCGTGACTACACCCACCCACGCCGCCGGCCACACGCTCGACTCCATCTTTTCCGCAAGCCCACACGTCTCCTTCAACCACACCTCCAAACCCCACTGGACTGACCACCACTGCATCCACTTCACCTACAGGAAGCCCACCACGCTCCACCGCACCGAACAAATGCCTCGCCGCTGCTGGAGCAGAGTCACGGAAGACCAGCTAACCACAACCCTCGCCCTGAGCCCACCTGCCGAACCCTCCGACCCCGACACCGCCGCCCGCAACCTCAGACAGTGGATCGACGACTGCGCCAACACCCTCGCCCCGCTCAAGAATCCGCCCAACAGCCACACCAGCAAGAAAGCCACCTGGTTCACCGAAGACCTCCAGGCCTCCAAACGAACATGCCGAAAACTGGAGAAGATCTGGCTCCACGAACGGACAGCGGACAGCTACGCCGCCCACAAGAGCGCCACCCGCAGTCACCATCACCTCATCAGATCCGCCAAAGGGCCTCATTCAAAGACCGCCTAGACAACAACGCACACAACAGCAAAGAGCTCTTCAACATCGTGAAGGAACTCTCCAACCCCAGCTCCAACACCAACGACATCCAGCCGTCGCGAGACCTGTGCGACTCACTGGCCACCTTCTTCCACCGCAAAATCGCCGACATCCACGACAGCTTCAACACCACGACCGCCCCGGCAACCACCGAGACCACTGCCCCCACAACCACCAACCGCCTGCTCTCCTGGACCAACATCAATGACGAGGACACCAGCGAGATCATGAACACCATCCACTCCGGTTCACCGCTAGACCCGTGCCCTCACCACATCTTCAACAAAGCCAGTACAGCCATCGCGCCCCAGCTCCGGAAAATAATCAACATCTCCTTCGAGACAGCAACCTTCCCGGAAAGCTGGAAGCACGCCGAGATCACCGCCTTACTCAAGAAACCCAAGGCAGACCCCAAGGACCTCAAGAACTTCCGACCCATCTCTCTGCTCCCGTTCCCCGCGAAGGTCACCGAGAAAATCGTCAACAAACAACTGACCCGCTACCTCGAGGAGAACAACATCCTGGACCCTTCCCAGTCCGGCTTCCGCAGCAACCACAGCACCGAAACCGCCCTCATCGCCGCCACCGATGACATCAGGACCCTGCTAGACAACGGAGAAACAGCAGCCCTCATCCTCCTGGACCTATCAGCCGCCTTCGACACGGTCTGCCACCACACACTACGAACACGCCTTCACGACGCCGGGATCCAGAGAAGGCCCTGGACTGGACCACATCCTTCCTTTCCGGCAGAACACAAAGCGTCCTCCTCGCCCCCTTCCGATCCAAGGCCACCAAGATCATCTGCGGCGAACCCCAAGGCTCCTCCCTCAGCCCAACGCTGTTCAACATCTACATGGCACCCCTCGCCCACGTCGCCCGACAGCACAACCTCAACATCATCTCCTACGCCGACGACACCCAGCTGATCCTCTCCCTCACCAAAGACCCTCACACCGCCAAAGCCCACCTCCACGAAGGAATGAAGGACGTCCCCGAATGGATGAGGACCAGCCGCCTGAAGCTGAACTCGGACAAGACGGAGGTCCTCATCCTTGGTTCCAACCCTTCAGCCTGGGACGACTCCTGGTGGCCAACATCACTGGGAACAGCCCCGCCACCCACCGACCACGTACGCAACCTAGGGGTCATCCTCGACCCCACCCTCTCCATGACTAAGCAGGTCAACGCCGTTTCCTCATCCTGCTTCAACATCCTCCGAATGCTCCGCAGGATCTTCAAGTGGATCCCCACCGAAACAAGAAAAACAGTCACCCAGGCCCTCGTCACCAGCAGGCTGGACTACGGAAACGCCCTCTACGCAGGAACGATGGCTAAGCTCCTGAGACGGCTGCAACGCATCCAGAACGCCTCTGCACGTCTTATCCTCGACATCCCCCGACGCAGCCACATCACACCCCACCTGAGAGACCTGCACTGGCTCCCTGTCAACAAGAGGATAACCTTCAAGCTCCTCACCCACGCACACAAAGCACTCCACAACTCCGGACCAGCCTACCTCAACAGACGACTCAGCTTCTACACCCCCACCCGCCAGCTCCGCTCGACCAGCCTCGCCCTCGCCACAGTCCCCCGCATCCGGGAAAACGACCGCCGGCGGCAGATCCTTCTCCCACCTCGCCGCCAAGACCTGGAACACCCTCCCCACCAACCTCCGACAGACCCAAGACCTACTGGCCTTCAGAAGACTCCTCAAGACCTGGCTCTTCGATCAGTAGCAGCACCACCCCCCTCTTCCCCCAGCGCCTTGAGACCCTCGCGGGTATGTAGTGCGCTTTATAAGTGACATGATTGATTGATTGATTGATACAGCTTGCTGTACTGTGGAAGTAGGCTGTCCAGCAGGGCCTGGTTCTCCTCAAGGCTGAAGGCTGGGGCTCTCTCCACAGTACGTGCCATTGCAGGGTCCAGAGGGGCAGAGACAGCAGCAGTGCAGTGGCAGATGTCGTCCTGGAGCATGTAGTGCAGGCAAGTGAGCTCTCAGGGGAACAGCCAGCAATATATATGTGCTGGAGAGGCAGATACTGTCCCTTGTGTCCAAAGTGATAGGTCCAAGTCGTTTGCATCTTCTGAATCTGGCCAATCCATGGAATAGCAGCACCAAAACATGCCCACAGCATCCTTCAAATCTTCAACTTCATGACATACATGATTTTGCAACATTGTTGTGGGTGACCAACTGATTTTCCAGCAACCGACTCGTTCGAAATTCGAAAACGCGTCCGTTGCCAGGCAAGCCCATTGTCAATGGGTGCGCACCGATCAGTCCATTGCGGTACAATGCGTTCAGGGGTACAACGCGTACCCGCACACATTGAATGCAATGGGCCGGCCGGGTGCACCGATCGGTCCATTGCAGTACAACGCGTACAGGGGTACAACGCGTGCCCGCACACATTGAATGCAATGGGCCGGCCGGGGGCACCGATCGGTCCATTGCAGTTCAACGCGTACAGAGGTACAACGCGTACCCGCACACATTGAATGCAATGGGCCGGCCGGGGGCACCGGTCGGTCCATTGCAGTACCAGCAGCGTACAGGGGTACAACTCGTACCCGCACACATTGAATGCAATGGGCCGGCCGGGGGCACCGATCGGTCCATTGCGGTCAATGCGTACAGAGGTACAACGCGTACCCACACACATTGAATGCAATGGGCCGGCCGGGGGCACCGGTCGGTCCATTGCAGTACTACTGCGTACAGGGGTACAACGCGTACCCGCACACATTGAATGCAATGGGCCGGCAGGGGGCACCGATCGGTCCATTGCAGTACTACTGCGTACAGGGGTACAACGTGTACAGGGGTACAACGCGTACCCGCACATTGAATGCAATGGGCCGGCCGGGGGCACCGATCGGTCCATTGCAGTACTACTGCGTACAGGGGTACAACGCGTACAGGAGTGCCGCGTACCCGCACACATTGAATGCAATGGGCCGGCCGGGGCACCGATCGGTCCATTGCAGTACAACTCGTACAGGGGTACAACGCGTACCCGCACACATTGAATGCAATGGGCCGGCCGGGGGCACCGATCGGTCCATTGCTCGTCAACGCATCACTGTACATGTGACTGGCATATGTCAGCATGCCTGTCTCAGATGGACATATGCCAGCCACAGATAGCTCCCAGGGAGTGAGGGGCACACCTACATCACGACAGCCTGTCCAAACTTTATCATAAGGCATGTAAGGCTGCATTTCCTATTGTGTGTATGTTGGTGTACATGTTGTCCTGTGTGTGTCACCTGTGGGCAGCCACCCCCAGGCTGTGCACGTGTTAATGGGGACAGGATCCTGGGTGTTACGTGTACATGACCACTGTGATGTGCAACTGTTCATATCTGTGCATGTGCCATGGTCACATTTCACGGTGGTGTATGTGTATGTCATGTCACATACCCCGTGAGTCCCATGTGGGACGGTATGTTTGAGCCAGGGTGTCCCAGTGGCACAATAGTGATGGTCCTCCACAGTCTTTGTGCGTGTAGTGTTTACAATGTCTCTGATTTCATGTGCACAATGGGAGACAGTCTCCACATCCACGTTGTGTGTGCATGGACTTTGATGTTGTGCGTGTGTGTGTCACAGACGTCCATGTCTGTCCTGCCGTGGCAAGTGGGACCACTACCTGTGGGGGTCATGGTTGTTTTGCTGTGGTGTATACATGATACTCCATGTAATGCCAGTGTCCATGTGGCAATACAGGGTCCCTGGGAATGTACCTGTCGTTGAGCTGTGGTGCCTGGGGCACATCTGTCCTCACATGTCACTGTGGGGGGTGATTGTGACACGGCAGCAGGAGATGGGAACTGTGACACGGCCTCATGATATCCAATGGGCCAACCTGGGACTAATTGATGCCACCTGTTGGACCGTGTTGACAGATGTTGGCCATACATGTACCATACATGTCCTTACGGAACTGCACACTTCATGTAGTTGTGCCTCATAATGATGTATGTTGGGATATTGAGTGTGTTCAATGCCGCATATCTGGGCTGACTGACAATCTTGCTTACTTCTCCTCTGCACTGCAGGGCTCCTGCTGTCCATCGACCATTCCCAGACCTGGCAACGATGGTGGAACGGGACAGCATCCGGCCGGTACCGCTTCACCAGGCAGCTGATTGAGGATTTGGCAGTGCAGTTGTCCCCACATTTGCAGCCTGGCCGGCCGTATCCTACAGCGCTGACCCCCAAGGTGAAGGTGATGGCAGCCCTACACTTCTTTGCCACCGGTACCTTCCAACATACTGTGGCGACTGCTGGTGGGATGTCACAGACCATGTTGAGCCGTGTGCTCCGCGATGTTTTGGCGGCAATGTTGCTATTCCTGAACCGGTACATCTATTTCCCTAGACTGCAACGACTCACTGACGTGAAGAGTGACTTTTATGCCCTGGGAGGATGCCACATGTCATTGGCTCCATTGATGGGACACATGTGGCTTTGGTACCACCACAGGCCCAGGAGCAGGCCTACAGGAACCGCAAGCACTACCACTCGGTCAATGCACTGGTGGTGTGTCTTGCAGACATGACCATCACACACGTGTGTGTCCGTTTCCCTGGTTCAGCACACGATGCCTTTGTGATGAGGAGTAGTCGCATCCCCAGGATGATGGCACAGATGCAGAACCAGCGTGCCTGGCTTGTCGGTGTGTACTGACTTTGTGCCATTGTGTGTGATCTGATCTGTAGTATTCCGCCCACTTTTCCAAGTCAGCTAATGTGCACTTGTCTGTCCGTAGGTGACTCGGGATACCCCAACATGCCGTGGTTGCTGACACCCCTCAGGAACCCTGTGACACCAGCCCAGATGCGCTACAATGAGGCACATGGTCGGACCAGGAGAGTGATTGAGCGGACATTTGGTCTCCTGAAGAGCCGCTTCCGCTGCCTGGACAAGACCGGAGGGTCCCTCCCATATGCCCCTGCGAAAGTGTGCAAGATTATCATCGTCTGCTGCATGCTCCACAACCTGGCAGTGCGGAAGGAGTTGCCTCTCATCCAGGATGACAATGACCAACATCCGCCACCTGTGGAGGATCCTGGCCTGGACCACGATGCCAGTGACGATGATGATGATGATGATGGTGATGTCCGCACACAGCTCATCACCAACTTCTTTAGCTGAATGTGAGTATCCTGAGGTGTCATGTCAATGATGTGAGTTGGCATGATGTGTAGGTGGTGCTCTGGTGCTGTTGGAGTGTGTCCATGGGCTACTTGACTGGATGTGTGTTGCGATGTGTGCTTACAGGTGGGCTGTACTCCCCAACAGTGTTGACATGCTAACTTGGTTCTGGGTGGGTATCTTGTAACATGTATTGTGCATGAGTTTTGCTGTTCTGTCCTGTACTCCATTGCTTTTGACTGTGTGTCATTTCTGTCCTTCACAGGGTATTTTCAGATTCGTTTGGTCAACTGTGTCCACCGACGACGTGATTGCACTTCCAGGCTGGTAGCTGTTGTGTCCCTACAGGTGATGTGTGCCACACCCATGGACTTCCTTCCGTCTACAGTTGTTGACTGTGTGCCCGCTGCCAGGTGGGATTACCTTGCATCTGTAGTGGTTACGACATGTTGCAACTGTGTAATAAACCTGTGCTTCACTTTGTGATGTGCGTTGTCTGTGGTCACACATTTGACTGCCATTTGCTTACTGCACCTGTGGGCTACTTGACTACAACTGGGAATGGGTGTGGTGTCTGTGCATTGCACCGTCTTCCCTGGCAACATCAGTGTAGGCAATGAGTCAGATGGCCTAGGTGTGTATGTGTTGTGTAGCCCTGGTGGTGTGTCTCCCTCATATGTGTCACGTTGCCTTTACTCACATGCCTGTGTTGTCCTTGCTGTTGCAGTTCGCATACACAGTGTAATTTTGCAGTTCATCATCCCCATAACAGCACCCACGTTGGAATCACAACAGAGGCAAGTATGGTGTATTAGTGTGTTTATTGTGATACATTTGTGTGAATAGTGCATAGGATGGGTAGTGCTGTACATAAATCTTGCAATCCGAAGTTCCTAGGTGAATTGAAAGTCCTGGTAGACAGAATCCCCAGTATCGGGGCCACAGTTGTCTGACACATTGGTCCAACTTGTACTCCCCATGCAATGTGTGGGAGTGTGTTGCCGTCAACAGGGTGAACAGTCTGTGCACAAAGGTGAACATCCAGAACAGGTTCAGGCTTCCTGGGAGTTGCGCTTGGCCATCGGCCTCTCACTTGCCCCTCCTCGGACGACCCCTCTTCTTGGGGGGTGGCCCTCAAGTACAGGCTGCTGCGGTGCAGGGGACTCTCCGCCAGAGTCATCCTCCCTCCCTGTGGCAGTTGCAGTTTGTTCGGCACCAGATGTTGTTGGCACACAGGGAGGTGTGGACTGGTTGCTGTTCATCTGGCGGAGGCATTGTAAAATGTCCCTGTGCACCGCCGTCATCTCATGCAGTGCATCCCACTTGGACTCCACGCGGGACATGTGTGAGTCCACGCGGGACATGTGTGACTCCACGTGGGACATGTGGGAGTCCAAGCGGGCATGATGGGCAGCCTGCTGCTGTTTCATGTCTCTGAGGAGCCCCACTACCTGGCTGAGGTCTCCGGTGCTGGACTGGTATGCATCAGCTATGCGTACCAGTTGTGGGTCATCATGCACACCAGCAACCTCTGCAAGCAGCGACCTCTGTCTCCCACCCCTCCCACCACCCCTGCTGACATGTGCAGTGCGAGCAGTGGCACGCACAGATGACCCTGGTCCACCTTGGGGGTTGGTGGTGGTGGTGGTGTCCATGGCCCCAGGTTGGTCCAGGGTCCCTGTGCTGGTGTTGCTCCTTGTTCTGTCCATGTCGGCAGGGATGGTATTTGTGGTGACAGTCGTTGGAGGGGTGGGTGCAGGGGTGCAGCTGGTGGTCCTGCTGGTGCTGCAGCTGGTGGTCCTGCTGGTGCTGCATGTAGACTTGCACCGGATGTGCCAGGTTGGTCTTCTTCGTCCGAGGAGGACAGAGGCTGTACGATGCCAGTGAGCTCCGCATCCTCTTGAGCCTGGGACTGGGACTCCTCAGCGTCTGCTGCTGTGTCCCCATCATCACCTGTTTTTGGGAGACACACACAATGTATGTTATGTTTCTGCAGGCATCAATGGTTGACACACATGACAGTTGTGACTGTGCCTCTGGGTGCGGGCCTGTACATTGCATTGTCCTAAGTCGTCACAGTCAGGGGTTGATATTGGTGTGGCACATTGTCCTGCATTATTTGGGCATTTCTATGTATTTTTTGGGGTGTGAACATGGTCTGCATTGGTTGTGTTTGGTTGACAGCCGGCCCTCCTTCCCACCCACCCAGCCAGTCAGTTATCCCACCGTGGACTGTGCTTGCATTGCAGGGAGTGGAAGTTGTCTCTCAGGATGTCAGTCAGTGGTGTCCTGCTGTTTGTTGGTGCACAGTTGCCAGCAGGGCCTTGTGCTCCCCACAGCAGTAGCCAGTGTCAGCCATCTTGTGAGTCCTTCTCCACTCCCTGTGATGTGAGCATGGTTCAGGGTGGTGTTGATGGGACAGTTGTGGGGGTGACCAATATCAGTGACTCACGACTCCCATCATGCTATTGCCTCCACCCCCCTTCCCAGCATGCCCATGCTTCCTTCCTTTTGACTCTGCTTCCCTGTGGGGTGGGCTGGCTGTGCTGACAGGATGGCTGGGAGTGTTGTCCTGGCAGTTGTTTGGCTAAAAGTCCCAAGAGTGTCCCTGTGCTTCACACAACATAACCCAGGGTGGTGGTTCTTTGTGGGATGTTGTGTTAGGATGGGGGCATTGCATTCTACCAGGTGGGTTCTGTGGAGTTTGTGTTGGGGTGTGTGTGAGGGGAGGTGCTTGTGACTATGGTCAGTGCTGCAAGTCCTCCTTCCCACCCACCCAGCCAGCCAGTTATCCCACCATGGAACGTGCTTGCATTGCAGGGAGTGGAAGTTGTCTCTCAGGATGTCAGTCAGTGGTGTCCTGCTGTTTGTTGGTGCACAGTTGCCAGCAGGGCCTTGTGCTCCCCACAGCAGTAGCCAGTGTCAGCCATCTTGTGAGTCCTTCTCCACTCCCTGTGATGGGAGCATGGTTCAGGGTGGTGTTGATGGGACAGTTGTGGGGGTGAGCTATGTCTGTGACTACGACTCCCATCATGCTATTGCCTCCACCCCACTTCCCAGCATTCCCATACTTACTTGCTTTTGTGGGGAGTTCAGTGTGTGTGGGTGTGAGAGCAATGGCAAGATGGCTGACAGTGGTGTCCTGCTGTTGGTTGGTGTGCAGTACCCAGCATGCCCTTGTGCTCCCCACGACACAGCAACAGTGTCAGACATCTTTGATGGGCCTTTCCACTCTCTGTGGGATGTGCATGCGTGAGTGTGAGCTTGCTGGGCCATGTGGTGGGGGATGTAGAGCTGTGACTACAACTCCCATCATGCTATTGCCTCCACCCCCCTTCCCAGCATGCCCATGCTTCCTTCCTTTTGACTCTGCTTCCCTGTGGGGTGGGCTGGCTGTGCTGACAGGATGGCTGGGAGTGTTGTCCTGGCAGTTGTTTGGCTAAAAGTCCCAAGAGTGGCCCTGTGCTTCACACAACATAACCCAGGGTGGTGGTTCTTTGTGGGATGTTGTGTTAGGATGGGGGGCATTGCATTCTACCAGGTGGGTTCTGTGGAGTTTGTGTTGGGGGTGTGTGTGAGGGGAGGTGCTTGTGACTATGGTTAGTGCTGCAAGTCCTCCTTCCCACCCACCCAGCCAGCCAGTTATCCCACCATGGAACGTGCTTGCATTGCAGGGAGTGTAAGTTGTCTCTCAGGATGTCAGTCAGTGGTGTCCTGCTGTTTGTTGGTGCACAGTTGCCAGCAGGGCCTTGTGCTCCCCACAGCAGTAGCCAGTGTCAGCCATCTTGTGAGTCCTTCTCCACTCCCTGTGATGTGAGCATGGTTCAGGGTGGTGTTGATGGGACAGTTGTGGGGGTGACCAATATCAGTGACTACGACTCCCATCATGCTATTGCCTCCACCCCCTTCCCAGCATGCCCATGCTTCCTTCCTTTTGATTCTGCTTCCCTGTGGGGTGGGCTGGCTGTGCTGACAGGATGGCTGGGAGTGTTGTCCTGGCAGTTGTTTGGCTAAGAGTCCCAAGAGTGTCCCTGTGCTTCACACAACATAACCCAGGGTGGTGGTTCTTTGTGGGATGTTGTGTTAGGATGGGGGGCATTGCATTCTACCAGGTGGGTTCTGTGGAGTTTGTGTTGGGGGGTGTGTGAGGGGAGGTGCTTAAGTCCTCCTTCCCACCCAGCCAGCCAGATATCCCACCATGGAACGTGCTTGCATTGCAGGGAGTGGAAGTTGTCTCTCAGGATGTCAGTCAGTGGTGTCCTGCTGTTTGTTGGTGCACAGTTGCCAGCAGGGCCTTGTGCTCCCCACAGCAGTTGCCAGTGTCAGCCATCTTGTGAGTCCTTCTCCACTCCCTGTGATGTGCGCATGGTTCATGGTGGTGTTGATGGGACAGTTGTGGGGGGGCAATATGTGTGACTGCGACTCCCATGATGCTATTGGCTACACTGACTTGGCCAGCATACACAGAATTCCTTCCTTTGAGTGGTCTTCACTGTGTGTTGGTGTTGTTGTGGTGGCTACATGTCTGGATGTGTTTGTTAGTTCTATTTGTGCCACTGCCTAGCTGTAGTTGTAGTTGTGTTTGTACATGTGATGGCACAGTTGGATGTGACTTTTTTGATGGCATGTGTTGTGTTTATCTGACTGACATACACATTTTGGGATGATTCTGTTCTGGTTGCTGTGTAATTGCTATGAGTGCATGGTTTGACTCTCCCCTTGACAGTGATGTGTGTGTGTTTTGTGGCAGTATATTGTGTACATTTGTTGTGTACTCACCAGGCTCTGGGATGTCCTCCTAGTCCATATACGCTCACTGGCGGAAGGATGGCCCGCACCTTCTCCTCCCAGGGCCTGAGGTATATTGGCTTGGCAGGAGGGCCACTGCCGGTGTATTGGCTGTTGATGTAGTCTTTTTGAGCAGGTCCCGTACCCTCCTGCGCACGTCATACCACCTGTTCTGGATGTCGCTCTTTGCGCGCCGACATGGTGATTGTGCGTTCACCCTGTTGATGATCCTCTCCCACATCTTGGTTTTCTGGGAGATGGGGGTCTGTTGGACCAGTGTGCCAAACAGCTGTGGCTCTACCTTGAGGATCTCGTCTACCATGACTTGCAATTCACAATCTAGGAACTTGGGATTCTTCTTGGGGGGCATGGTGATGGGTGGTGATGGTGAGTGATGTGTGTGTTGGTGTGCAGGTGAGGGTGTGTGAGTGTGTGTTTTGCTGGGTGTATGTGAGGTAGGTATTTGTTGGTGTGCTGATGGTGTGTGGCTTGTGTGAGGGATGAGCTGTGGGTGTGTGGTTGCTTTCTCTTGGGTGCTGGCAGTGGAATGGCATTTGCAAAGGCTCATGGTTGTGATTTGTGTCCTTTATATGGGTGGAGTTGTGGGTGTGTCTTTGTTCTCTGTCCCCACCCCCAGTATTTATTGGCTTGGTAATTGCTTGTTTGGCCTTTTTTTGTGTGATTTTTCCTTTGTACTGTCTGTGTATGTTGGAAACGTTCTTGTGACCGAGTCGGACCCTGCAGTTGTCTCGTACGGTCTTCTTCGTTTCGTTCACGCTGTGTTTGTGCAGTTTTCTATGCTGCGTACGCGTCGGTCGCGGTGTTTTGTGTTGCTTCGGCTCGGTTTTGTATGCGTGTCGGTCGTACGGCTTGGCCTCCGTCCGACTCGCTCGTGATTTCGCGCCTTGCATCGTACTTTGCGGTTTGGAGTTCGCGTGTACGTTTCGGTCGGATTTGTTCCGGGTGCGTGTCGGTCGGTTGGATTCGCGTGTTTTCCGACCGGATTGCTGTTTTCCGTGCGGCTCGGTCGGTCGACTTGGGTTCGGTACGTGTCGGTCGGATTTTGCACGCCTTGCATCGTACTTGGTGTGTCGGGCGCCACAGGTACGTGTCGGTCGGTATAATTTCCGGATCCGAGTCGGTCGGTGCTTTTTCCGGCCCGAATCGGAATCGACCCCATTGTTGTTAAAAATATCGTTTTTTTAGTTAGTGTTATGTATTTTAGTATGCATTTTAAATGTATGTACTCTATTTTTGTGTTTAAGTATTGCTTTTGTTTTTTAATATATGTGTTAAATTTTTAGTGGTTAATAATTTTATTTTAATTAAATTTTGCGTTTTAGTTCTGTAGCGGGTTGTGGGTTTATAGGAGAATAGGGTGGGAAGTAATTTAATTATAATAAATTAAATATTCATTTTTATTTATTAGTATTTATTTAATTTTGATTTTATAGTGTTAAGTGTGGGAATTCATTTATTATTATTAATTAATAATTGGCTGTTAATTTTTATTAATTAATTAATTGGTAAATATGTTAATTGTGTCATTGTTTTAGGAGCGGGTTGTGGGTTTATAGGGGAATAGGGTGGGAACTAATTTAATTATAATTAAATTATTATTTTTTATTAATTAATATTTAGTTATTCAATAATTTATACTGTTAATTGTGGGAACTAATTTATTATTAATTATGTATTAATTTGTTGTTAATTATTAATAATTAATTGGTAATTATGTTAATTGTGTCATTTTTTAGGAGCAGGTTGTGGGTTGATAGGGGAGTAGGGTGGGAAGTAATTTAATTTTAATACATTTATTAATATTTTTTATATAATATTTATTTAACTTTATTTTATAGTGTTAATTGTGGGGATTTATGTATTAATAATTAATTAAAATGTGCTTGTTATTTGTTATAAATTAATTAATTAATTGTTAATTAATTATGTTAATTGTGTCATGTTTTTAGAAATGGGTGGTGAGGTTTATAGGGGAATAGGGTGGGAGGTAATGTATTTATAATCAATTAATTATTTGTTAATTAATGCTAATTAATTAAAATTCAAATATGGCACTTGTGTAATTAATTTGATGTGTGAGTTGTGGGGTTTATAGTGGTAAACAGTGGGAAGTAAATTGTGTTAAATTAATTATTTGTGGTTAATTGATAATAATTTATGAATGTAAAATCAGTTATGGAAATTGTGTAATCATTTTTAGGTGTGTGTTGTGGTATTTATTGGGGTAGAGGGTGGAAAGTAATTTAGTTTAAATTAATTAATAATTACTTGATCATTAATATTTATTTATTACTTGATAAATATTTTTGGTAATTGTTTATTTTATTTTTGTTTGTGGATTTTGGTTCTATAGGGGTAACGTTTGGTTAGTACATACATTTGTATCTGTTTTAATGTGTTTTTTAATTATTAATATTTGTTTAATTGATAATTAATTGTGTTAAATATGGAGGTACACTTTTTTAATAAATATAAATGTGTGCTGTAAATTGTGTGGTGTTATAGGGTAGGGAAAAATATTAAATGTATTTAATAATTAATGTTTTTGATTATAAATATTTTGTATTACAAAATATTTATTTGTTTGTAAATTATTTTCAAATTTCTTAAAATTAATGTTTGTATGTAATTTTTAGATTTTTTTAACATAATATGTTTCTATCTATTGTAATTTTTTATATTTTTATATATGTTTTGTGTTTTTTGTTTTTTATTATCTTTTGTATTGTAGTTGATATTTTGTTTGTTTTTAAATTTGAATTGTCTTGAGCGGTAATAGTAATTTTTACCCCTCCTCTATCCAACACTTTCCCTACTGCTGCATTCGCAGGAGTGGGAATAGTAATTTATACCCCTCCGCTATCCAACACTTTCCCTACTGTTGCACTCATTGGAGTGGGAATAGTAATTTTTTACCCTCCACTATCCAACACTTTACCTACTGTTGCACTCGCTGGAGTGGGAATAGTAATTTCATCCCCTCCGCTAGCCAACACTTTCCCTACTGTTGCACTAGCTGGAGTCGGAATAGTAATTTTTACTTCTCCGCTATCCAACATATTCCCTACTGTTGCACTCATTGGAGTGGAAATAGTAATTTTTACCCCTTTCCTATCCAGCACTTTCCCTACTGTTGTTCTCGCAGGAGTGGGAAGAGTAATTTTTCCCCTTCGCTATCCAACACTTTCCCTACTGTTGCACTCACTGAAGTGGGAATAGTAAATTATTTCCCAACGCTATCCAACACTTTCCCTACTGCTGCATTCGCAGGAGTGGGAATAGTAATTTATACCCCTCCGCTATCCAACACTTTCCCTACGGTTGCATTAGCTGGAGTGGGAATAGTAATTTATACCCTTCCGCTATCCAACACTTTCCCTACTGTTGCACTCGCTGGAGTGGGAATAGTAATTCTTCCCCTTCGCTATCCAACACTTATCCTACTGTTGCACTCACTGGAGTGGGAATAGTAAATTATTCCCCTCTGCTATTCAACACTTTCCCTACTATTGCACTCACTGGAGTGAGAATACTAATTTTTACCTCTCCGCTATCCAACACTTTCCCTACTATTGCATTCACTGGAGTGAGAATACTAATTTTTACCTCTCCGCTATCCAACACTTTCCCTACTGTTGCACTCGCTGGAGTTGGAATAGTACATTTTTCACCTCTGCTATCCAACACTTTCCCTACTGTTGCACTCGCTGGAGTGGGAATAGTAATTTTTACCTATCCGCTATCCAACACTTTCCCTACTGTTGCATTTGCTGGAGTGGGAATAGTATTTTTTACCTATCCGCTATCCAACACTTTCCCTACTGCTGCATTCGCAGGAGTGGGAATAGTGATTTATACCGCTTTGCTATCCAACACTTTCCCTACTGTTGCACTCATTGGAGTGGGAATAGTAATTTTTTCCCCTCTACTATCCAACACTTTCCCTACTGTTGAACTCACTGGAGTGGGAATAGTAATTTTTACCCCTCCGCTCTCCAGCACTTTCTCTACTGTTGCACTCAATGTAGTGCAAAATGTAGGTTTATAAAATATTTAATATTTTAATATTTTAATTTATAATATAATTTTTTTATTATTAATTTTTATGTTACAGGTGTATGTATATATATATATTCATTTATATTTTTATATATTTATAACATTTTAAAATTAATTAAAATTATTATTTATTAATTGTTTTTAAGTAAATATATATATATTACATTTTTTATATGTATGTTTAATTTTTTTAAATTAAATTTATTACTTATAATTGTTACAATTTACAAATAAATCTAAATAAATGTTTTTAAGTTACATTTATTATTTACTTTATTTTACATTATTTTTTATACATATAATAAAAATGATATTTTGTACATCGATATTTTTTACAACTATATTTTTTTATATATTTGTAATTACAATTATAAATATAGAGGTCGATATTTTTGACAACTATATTTATGCCCCGATATTTGTGTAAGTCGATATAGTGGTGGTCGATATTCTGTCAGTGATCCGTTGCACATAACATCTTAAGAACCTCAGTATTGAAATGCGTCCCTCGGTCTGATTCCAAAGAAGCCGGGAAATCCAAAACGCGGTATGAGCTCTAGCATCAGTAATTTTGCCACAATCCAACTGTCATTTCGCCGGGTGGGGAAGGCTTCTACCCATGAGAAAAGACACATAAAATTACAAGGATGTATTTCAGACCATTGAAAGGAGACATCTCAATGAAATAGATTTGCATCCTATTAAACAATTCTCCAGATCTCCCTACATGACTTCTAATAACTGGTGTTCTTTTGCCTACATGTTGTTGTTGACACACTATGCATAGATGACACAAGGCTTCTGCTACTGCTCTAAATTTGGGGTTAAACCATGTTTTTCGAAAGAGCTGCATCATAGCATCCCTTCCGACATGTGCAGGACCATGGTAATGACGTGCCATAGGAGACAGCAAGCTATCCGATAGTACTGGTCTCCCATCTGTGTATACCCATACCTTATCTTCTTGCCTCTGTGTGCAACCTGCTCATATCCATTCCTGTCTCGCAGTATCTGATAGTTCATCTTGCAATGCCTTCACTGCATCCCGAGTTTCTATGGTTAACAACAACAGTCTACAGTTAGTGACATCTGAGTTTTCTCAAAGGGATTCCCATTGAAGGTGTAATAATTTAAAGCGTGCAGTCTCATCCGCATAGCGGTTGCAGACTGTGACATAATAATTGCACTGCACTTCACCACGACAATTTGGACAGGCAGTTGTAATGACAGCAGGAGGTTCCTCATGGTTTCCCCATTCCGAATGGGGGATGCTGACGATGTCATGAATTTACGCTGTGACCACAACTGCCCGAAGTCATGTACGATGCCAAAACCCTACTGACTATCGGTGAAGATGGTAACTCTCAATTTGTCAGTTAAATGACATGCTTGTTACAAGGTAACTAACTTGGCAACTTGTGCAGAGTATACACCCTGCAACCAAGAAGCTTCAGTCACTCCTGCAACCATACATACAGCATAAGCAGCTTTCAGGTTTCCTTCTGCATCCCACAAACATGATCCATTCACAAACAACACACGATCAGATTCCAGCAAAGAGGTGTCAAGGACGTCGGGCCTAGGCTTGGTACACAACTCAGTCACATCCAGACAATTGTTATCTGCTTCCTCAACCACAATCACATTTCCAGGCAAGAACATCAAAGTTGCAGGATTCAGACACGTACATCTCATCAGAGTCACATTCTCTGCTCCCAAAATCACTTGTTCATACCTTGTAAGATGTCTATTGCTGAGATGTTGCGTTGGAATACGAGTAAGCAAATCTCAACAGAATGAGGCACATGCACTTTCAACAGATGTCCCATCACAATGCTCTCACTCTGTTCCAAACTCACAATTGGCAGCAACAGCTTTAAGGCATCCAGGCAAAGCAGCGGCTACAGGATCAAGAGTAGCTGAAAAATATGCCACAGGTCTACGCACAGTACCATGCATTTGAGCTAGCACTGACACTGTGCAACCTTCGTACTCACCACAAATCAGACTAAAGCTTTTATTGTAGTCACGCATTCCCAAAGCAGGAGCTGGACAAAGACTCTCTCGCAGTTCAGTACATGAGTGCATGCATTCTTGAATCTAGGGCACAGGATCTGCCACACCCTTGTGAGTAAGCCTTTGAAGAGACTTTGCTGTCAAAAAGAAATTTGGAATCTATTGTCGACAGTAGCTAACCATTCCCAAAAACATGCAGACTTCTTTATGTGTACTGGGAGGCTCAATCTGCAGAATCGCAGTGATCCCATCTTGTGATACTTTCCAGGCTCCTTCCTTGATGTGATGTCCCAAATATATGACATCCCTTTTGCAAAACTGCAATTTTTCCTGTGACACTTTATGCCCATTCTCTGCCAAATGATTCAACAATGCGATGGTATCACCTATGCAAGCCTCCTGTGTACTTTATGCTACCAACAGGTCGTCAATATACTAGACAAGGACAGAGTGATTTGGCATCCCCAAAGACTCCAGATTCTCTTTCAAGATCTGGTTAAAAATCAAGGGGCTTTCCGTATACCCTTGAGGAATTCGGCACCATGGCAAGACACGATTCTGAACCGGAAAGCAAATAAAAAGTGACTGTCCTCATACAATAGGATAGAAAAGAAGGCTTGGCACAAATCAATGACAGAAAACCATTCAGCTTCACATGGAATCTGGAAAAGAATCACAGCTGGATTTGGCACAATTGGGCAATATGGTATTACAATCTGGTTAATTAGGCGCAGGTATTGTACTATTCGATACTTCCCATTGGGGTTTTGTATACCAATGATAGGAGAATTGCATGGACTGCCCATGATTTCCTTCAGAATTCCCTGCTCGATCAATAACTCAATTAATGGAGTAATTCCTGCAATGGTTTCTGGGCTCAGGTTGTACTGAGGTGTTCAAGGAAATTCAGCATTTGGCTTCACAGTGATTCATACTGGAGCTACTCCATTAATCAAACCATTTCCTGTAAAATCCCACACTTCTGGAGACGCAGTATCTTTCAATTTGATAAGTAAGTCATCATTGGTTAACATAGGAAATAATACTTCAACTTGAGATTTTTGTTTTTCCAATTTAAAAACAATGTCCTCATCATTAGTATGGAACTCTATTCCTATTTGGTGTACGATAGATTGAACAGTTAAGCTTGCACAGTAAGTTTCGTCCCAACAAATTCACGGGGCTTTAGTCACACACCACAGATTTATGCAAGTCCTCAAAAGACCCAATTTGAACATGTATTGGTTTAGATACCGGGTTGGACATTAATCGATTTGAGACTCCCACAACTTGAATTCCTTCTCCCAAGAGGGGTAGGTTGGGAACTTCAGCTGTTCTCACAGTGGAACGGGTAGCACCAGTGTCAACAAGGAATGAGATTGGAGACCCATTTACCTTGCTATCCACATAGGGTCCACTCTGGTCTATCTCAAAGGATGCGCCAAGTACGCATTCCTCCTACCCTCTCAAGTACTGTCATTGTGACATATGTGAACTTGTGTTATCATTCTGAATCAAATATTGCTGAGCTACATTCTGATTTGGATGAACCTGAGCATCTCAGTGAAAACCCTTTGTTCAAATTATATTTCTGAACCTGCTCATTCATTTGAGGCATCAGGCCTTGAGGCATGTTTGGATTCTGATTTCTCAGCCTACGGGTTTGCTGACTCTGTACCATGTTTCCTGCTTGTGACTGTGCATTCCTAACCTTTTGAACATGTCCATTCATCTGATTAAGAGAATTTAATCGGCGCACACGCTTCCAATGACCAAATTTGCCGCAAATGTGAGAAAGATTAGTCTTTTTCGTCATTTCAATAGAAACACCTCCACCTCTACTTTGCGGTTGCATACCTTGTTGTTGTCCCCTTCTTACTCCTGCATTCTAGAATTCAACTGACAATTTCCCTGTACCACATTTGTAAAATCACCACTGTAACCTTTCTTGGCAGTTTTCATTTGAGCTATCATCAGCTTCTCTTTCAGTCTCTTATGCTTAGATTCAAGTTTGTCTCCACAATATTTGGCACAGCGGAGAATTTCATCTATGGGCTCGCTTTGCCAGCAAATCAAATGCTGCTAAATCATGTTGCTGATTTCAGGTCTCAATCCATACACAAACCAGTAGACGAAATGTCCTAAATCCTTCTCTGACACATTCTCCACCCCACTATATTGATTAAATGCTTGCAACAACCGTTCATAATAAGCATGCACTGTGTCTTTCATCTCCTGTGTTGTCCTGTCAATCTTAACCCAATCAATCTCTTTTGGAGAGATTTTTCATTTTAAATAGGTGATGGCTTGATTGTATTTTTTTCATTACCTCAGGTGATAGTACACCAGTACGGGGATATCTAGCTGGTTCAGTTTCAGGCCAATCTATAGCGATTTTACATTCCGTCCACAAATCATTTGTAATTACAATGTCATACAGAGTACCCAAATCCTTCAACAGAACCTTTAAAACCTTCGCAAATCTCTCAACCTGCTTGTACCATTCAAATGGATTTTCTCTCAATCTCAGAAAATCATTTGTAAAGGACAGTATATCTGGTCTTGTCCATGTAACATGTACATACACTCCTCCAGGTACCTCTCTCATAGGAAGCATTTTTACTTTATCAACCCCATCATCTTCAAAAACTGAGAACCTTGGCATTTCTGATTTTCGTTGCTTCCTTCTTCTTAGCTCACCTTTCTTCCCACTTTTCCAATTCTCCCCATTTTCTAAATGTAGTCAACAACTCTTTGATTTGTAATCTTATTCCAGGAGGTCTGGTATTTCAAATGTCTCTGTCACTGAAGCTTAACCTATATGGTTTCTGTAGTGTCTTTGATTTTTGTATATCCACTATATATTTTTGTGCCAATTCAGACAGTTCCTCATGTGTTTTTCGAGCATGTCTGGTAATGTTTTTGCATATCAACACTAGTTCATTGTCTTGATAGGTAGCTATCCTAGCGGGGCTTATAGTTCCCAATATTATATCATCTAGTTCTACTTTGAGTTTTGCTACATCTAAAGTCTTGTCCTTACGAGTTTTAGACTCAGTGGTGGATCCTTGAGTCCCTGCACTCCTATCATATAAAGAAGGAGCTATCTCTCTGATCAAATCATTGAGTTCCCTAGGTGTAGGACCTATCTGTCTTTCTGGGGTATTTCCAAGCAAATCTTCTCTTCATCCTTCTGTACCTGTAACAGAAGTGGACGGCAAAAAAGGTGCATCAGTATCTGGCGATCCTAACCAAAGGATTCTTCCTGCTATATTCTGTGTTCCCCGTTGTGTGGTTTCCAGGCCATTTCCAAATACTGATGAAACAGCGGCTTGTCCCAATCTCCCACTGTTGTGCTGAATACTCATTAGATCCTGCATTAGTTCCACTAGGAACATTTGCTGAAGTGATAATTAATGGTTCTTGATTTGTCTGTCCTGACCTCGGGTCTGTTGAAATAGGTATAAAGTTACTCATCCCAGTAGGGAAGCCAAAGAATGTATATTTTGTCTGCTATTCCCAGATTGATATAATGGAACTACAGGACTCAGACTTGTGGGCATGATAGGCTCATTCGGAATTTGCCTACCAAAAGAAATTATTACATTCTGGGTTTGATCCTCATTATAGGGTGTTGGACGATTTAATAATAATTCATTTGAAAGTTCATCATCAATCTCATTCTCACTATTGTCAGTATGTGTCAGTGTCTGAAAATTCTCAAAGCTTTTCCTCATTTTCTTACACTTCTTTCCTTCTTCCTTCTCTGCTACTAATACAGAATACTTACAAGTTCCTTTGGCTATATCTGTTTTCCAAGCTTTCTGCTGTGCATCCCATCTAGACTCTGCATATTGATTTAAAGTGTTTTTGTATCTTCCCTGAATTTAATTTTGTATTTCTCTTTTTGATTAGCTAGATGTTCCCATTCACAAAGGGCTTCAAATTGCATGGGTCTTGGAGATGGTTTAATCTCATATAAGTGCTTTCATAAATGCTCAAGAATTTGAATGTTAAATGTCCCATACTGTGGAAAAGCTAAAGGTCCATCTTTCTCAGTGTATTTCATCCAACTCTTAAGCCATGTACATGTATGATATCCTCTCTCCCGTGTCATGTATAAAGCTAGTGTGCCCTCAGGCGGTATTGGTACCCCTTCCCTTATGGGCACGGCACATCTCCCTGCATCAAGCTCTTTAGGATTTTCAAAATCTTCATTTTTCTCAACAGTTAATATTGTCTTTCACAAATAATTAACAGCGTAAATTCCGATATTCACTTCCTTCTTTAGTTTCAATCAACCAATACCAGCTCTGCACCTCTATGACGTTGTCAACCTATCCCAGCGTGGCGTTACACCAACCAACCAATTCCAGTGTGGTACCTTTGTGATGTCACTTCACTCCTTGCAGCAACTACCCCTTCTTGATAATTCTCACAAGCTCGTTTTTTTCTAGCAAGTATTCACAAAATGCAAGCACTTCAAAACCCCTGTCTGCTCCACTAAAAGAAAGTATAGATTTTCACTCACTCAACAGTATCAACAATACTCCAACCTAGCTTCCCTAACATTCACAGTAAGTGAAATCTCGACCAACGTGACCTCACCCTAATCATTACAACTGTCCCCTGTGCACTGGAAACACCTGTAATGATCGTAATTTCTCAAACTTGCAATAGAATGTTCCCTTCACTTAGTGGTACTGCCTACAACATCTCACAGTACATTCAAAACCACAGCAGAAAGTCTTACTCAGCATCTGCTATACTGAGACCACCCATAGGTGTATATCCCAGGATCTTAGGCCACTTCGGTCCCAATAACAACTTACTTTACTGCACAAAGCGCATCACTAAACACTACTCTAAAGACTTTGCATAACCTCACACAGCCATATTACCTCAATCTAAGCTTTAAGCAATAATACGCAATTCTATTGATACTCACACCACAATATTGTTGCTGTCGTTGTATTTCGCCAACATTGGCACTTGGTTACCTTTGACTGAACATGGAACTTTGGATTTAGTCTAAGTCTTAATCAAAGTTTGAATAGGGGTTTCAATAAGGATTTCCCCCTTATATCCTAACTTCATCGGACAACTAACCGTCTGACATGCTACCAGAGAAACTGCTGTAGCATTTAATGGGCCCAAATTAGGATGGTATCCAATAATGAACCTAAATCTTTTTGTTCACTGACTATTGATACCACTCTCTTGGTCCTCCGATATACCTTGCTGTGTGCCAAGTGGGGTTGGATATAAACTGTCCCAACAGTCATCCAATGAGTACTAGGAATTGGATAACTAAACTACATATTTGACATCAAACTCATGTAGATTACTCTCAAGATAACACTATAAAGGTAGAGGATTATCACTGCAAGCCCAAATCTCCTGAAGAAACGTAGGCGAGGCAAAATCATTCACATCAAGAGTTCAGTTAAAGCTATACAGAATAATAACATTAGAATTTGGTGCTCTGAGGTCGCTCTAATATGATCTCCTCTAGTCATAAGTAAACCCAAATTGAGAATGCACATTCATCTTTGTAATGATAAATCATGACAGCTGAGTCAAATTAGTGAATTTAGTTTAGTTTATCAAAAATTTAGAAAGATAAGTGCATCAAATAGATTGCATTAGGAAAAAAGACAGATTAATAAAGGTCAAATTAGTAACAAAGCTCAAGCGTTCAAAAAGGGACAATGAATTTGTCAGTTTGAGTGGTCCCCGAAAGAAGAGACCACTAAGCTCATACAGTATATGCGTCAGTTCGGGAAAGAAGCTAGATGAGTCTGCATCAGGCAAGCTGAATTGCCACGTAAATTGTGCAAATCTCTAGCAGTTCGTAGTCAGCATGCTTGCAGAACAGCAGTCATCCATCACCATCAAGCTGCATAAGCGCAAATCGCTATAATATTGCAATGCTCCAAATCTGTTAAATCAGACGATATTACATTCTTAGCGTTTCGGGGGGTGGCAACTCCTGGGATCACCTCATCTGGTCAGACCACTCAGTCCATTGGTCAATTCGTATGGAATGTGTGTCAGGCAACATAAAAAAAAGACACAAAATGCAGAGAAAAAGCTGGGACAATTACGCACTCCTTAAGCCATCCAGTATGTGAAACGTTAGAACAACGCTCCTTTAGCTAGAGCATTTAAGTGGGTTCAAGAGGACAGTTCCCCAGACAGATGTCCTAAAATGGTAACAAATATATAGCAAATCTTCGTACTGTACATGAAATCTCAGGAAAGAAAACACAGTTTCAAATTATTTGCTATACTGAGGAATTTTCTCACAAACAGTGAGCTTAGCGAGGCAGAAAACTTCACAAATGCATTCAGGCCCTTATTAATTTAGGCTAATATATAACGCAGAATATATATAATTATAAGCATACATTCATTAGAGAACAAGAAGATGTCATGATTTTAGCATAACTTCTGATGCACTTAGGATCATTTAGTATGATTACAAATAAAACGTGTCAGTATAGTTTAATTTTTGTAATTACCAACATGAAAAAACATTTCAGATTATACGTTTAAGATTTAGTTTCAAACAAATAAGATTGATATATGTGTTAAGTGCATTCTGTATAAGTTTCACAGAAGCATCGTCAAATAGAAATGTGTAGCACCTACTTTTCTTTTGTTATTTTTGGTGCACACAGTTACACACACAAAGAAATACATTTTAGTAAAATTCTCTATCATAATCAGGATTAATCATAAAATTTGATAAGTCTCATTAGTTATTCTTTCATATAATTGATGTTTAGAAATGATTAGCGGTAAACTTTGTAGTGTGAGAGTTCACCCTTTGAACATTTTTCTATCACACATTAATAATAGGTACCATTTTGTCAATTTATAAATCACAATCTTGCTTAATCAATGAATTAAATAATCTAGTCTAGATCTTTTCCTGCATGCTTTTACGATGCAGTACCTAAAACTTTCTTTTCTGATCATGTTTTCATGAACGTGTAGTTGGTGCACGTTTATTATCTTTCTCTCAGAAAGTGTCATATTCTGTTTCTCTTGTCTTTAAATGTAAATGTGATTTCCTCTCCAACACTGACTTGGTTGATCCAACCGGAGAGTAGGAGTAATCCCATACCTCAAATCAGAAGCCAGAATGGGGACACTGTGCACATGCCAATAGAAATACATGATGTATTTGTGCAGAATTACGAGGGGTTGTACAGTCTGAAGCACACACTTCAGAGGAGTCAGTCTAGACCTTCTTGGACAGGGCCACGCTGGCATGGTTAACGAATTAGGCAAGAGAGGTATCGAGTTGGCCTATTACAGAGTTTGCCCGGGGTAAGATACTGGGAATGGAGCCTTTCGAGAAAGGCTTACTTTCCAACACCACTAGAGATGCCCTGTAGATTTCACTCACTGAGCCGGATAGAGACTCCTTGGATATGGCCTCCTAACAGCTGTTTTACATGCTAAACTTCGACTATAAGGTACTCAGCTAGGTCTTTGCCAACTAGTTGTATCCATATTTATAGAAAATAATACATGAAGACCAAAAGGTTTTATCCCTATGTGCAATACATCCCTAAATATAAGGAGGCTGTTGAGGATCCATGATGAGATTCCCTCACCACAATTCCTAAAAGTAGTGGTGATCTTACAAGGCCTGCAAAAGCTTTGGATACTGTTCATTGGGGTCACCTTCGAGTGGTAAATAAGCATATGAACATGGAGGTGGGTGGGATAAACAGTTTATGCTCTTATACGCAGGCAATCAGGCGAGGTGAAAACTGGCCAATGCATTTCTGACACTTTTGACATTTTGAGAGGAACCAGGCAGGGATGCCCACTGTCACTCATGATATTCACGCTTGCGATAGAACCATTTGCTAACGTAGTGAGAGCAGAGGGAGGAGGTTGGGGGCATCCCTCTACGGGATAACGAGCATTTCATATCACTCTAAGTGGTTGAGATACCCTTATATCTCCGAGATGCTGACAATGGCATAGTGCAGAGAATGGAACTCTTAGAGAACTTAGGAGGAGTTTCAGGTCTCTTTACCAATTGGGAGAAGTTGTGTACATTTCTGGTTTTCCCTGGCCTTCAGGATGCTGCACAGTTGGTGTCCAGATGGGGTATTAAATGGGAATCCTATATGCTAAAATACCCAGGTTTCAAGATATTCCATGGAGACAAAGACAATAGGGGAGGGAACTTGGGGATGTAAGACGGTGTTGCTCCCACAGGTCTTGTATTTTTTGCCAACCTCCTGATTTGGTTCCCACGGTCCTGGTACGAAAACATGAATACATTACTTAGAGAGCTGATCTAGGATAAGCGGAGGCAGTGGGTATTGTTACACATGTTACAATGTGCCTCAAGGGAGGGAGGTTTGGGAGCTCCAGACTTCGAGCTCAACTACCTGGCAGCACAGTTAAAATGGGTGGCCGGATGGCTGGAGGGGTGAGACATAAAGAACTGGGATACATTGGTAAACCTCGGCAAGAGGGGCACTTGTAGTAATCCAAAGTAACTTGCTATAGTGCTGCGCAGCAGGAAACAGATTGTCAAGATAATGCAGCAATAGTCACTGTGTGCCCCAGCAATGCCTCTGGTGGGCTTTACATTACACAGGGGTGCGTTGTTACAGTCATGAAAATGGAGAGGTGGATTGATGTGGGGATGCTCACTGTTATTGATGAGAATCAGGAGCTGTGCAGCCTAGCCCCTATGGTTCAGGAAGCTTTCCGGAGTTAGTTTCTGACTTACAGAGAATTGACACAGGTGCTATGATTTCCTGGGGTGGTGGTCAACACCCATGCTGTCTTACAGACTCCCCTTGCATATGGAGGAGGGCTTAAGTTAGTATCCTTGTTATATAGAGCAGCACTTTTCATGACAAAGGCTGACATGACATCATTGAGAATCAAATAGGAGGAGGAAATTGGGAGGGCTATGCAGAATAAAGATTGGGACTCAATCCTTGAATATGGCCACAAAATCTCTAGGAACACCAGGATCAGCTAAACACAGTTCAGTTATCTCCACAACGCTTATCTCACACCACAAAGATTGAACGCAATTACTATGACATAAGACAAAGTGGGTCCCAGGTGTACTGGTGAACACAGACTTCACAAATATGGTCTGGAACTGACTGGTTATTGTGGGCTTCTGCCTGAATATGACTGCTGAACTGGAACATACCTTACACAAGGCTCAATTAGACATGCAGAAAGTTTGTTTACTCTGTCTTTATCCTTGCCCAAAGAAGCTGATAGTAGGCCCCAAATTCCTAGACCTGGCACTACTGTTAGCCAAGTGAGTCATAGCAATGCACTGGCAACCCCCAGAGGGCCCACCACTTATCAGGTAGAAGAAATGTGTTGAAATGTTGGCAGTTGTGGAGGTTTCAGCCATGAGGGCTGAGGAGAGGTGGGGTCAATGCAGAAGTCCTATGGCAGATGCTTGGATGGAACTAGTAACAGTTTTTTTCTGAGATTGAGACTCAGTTGTATTGTAGGTTATATACCCCAGAACCTAACCAGGAGCTGACATCAGGTTTGCTCATTGTCGATACTAAGAATAGTTTGTTAAAAACATTGGTAGTAATTAGGAATTAGAAAGATTTAGATATGGAATACACATATTTACTGCTGGCCAGTAGATGATTTTACATATGATTGTGTTTTTGAAGCAGACTATTGTTTACCATCACGGAAAGAATAATTAATGCTGTCAAAAAATATGTATTGTCAGTTTAATTCTCAGTTTTGATTGAATAAAAGTAAATGTGTATGTATGTAACAAGATGGCATAAACTGTTATATAAGGACTGATATGGTATATATGATGAAAAACGAATAAAAATAAACTTTACCAAAAGGTAGTGCCATGTGAGCATAAGACCCCGTAAGCTATTAAGAGTTGATCCCTGGATTAGCTTATTATATATCAAAAATGCAATCTTAACAGCGCCAGCCACAGAGCTGACTGTTTTAGAGCTCCCCATGAGCTCAGCTACTGAACCTGGGTCCTTGTAGATGGTGTTCCCAAAGTATGTCCAGATCCAGCAGCTATAGAGACAGTATGTAGGTTTACTAGATATTGTCAATCTATATTAGTCATCATGGGCACAAACACAGATACATTAGAGAGAGACACATGAGCGTATCCAGCACCATAAACTTTATCAGTAAACATTTAATATACTAACAGAAGTGACAAAAATCTGTTAGTGAAAATGCAAATGATGAGATGTGTAAAGTAAGATCATAGGTTCCCAGACTCATCACAATGATGGTAGTGGGACTAATTGGTGCTGCCAGGATGTCCTCTGGTGTCCGATATGAGGATTTTTTGAAGGTTGACACCAGGGGAAGCTGTATGACAGAAGCTGACAGGAGAGGCATACATAGGAAAGTAAGTAATTATAAATCAAACGCGATGATGCTAGGTACAATCTTCACTACTCATTCTGAGAAGCACACAAATAGATTTTTATATAGTTCAAACAAGGCCTACACTTACACTGTCAAATTTCAGGGCCTATTTGGATGACATTAAAAATATGAAAACAAATATGCTGACATATCAAGCATAAATATACAGATACCCTTCTAGTCATAAATAAAAAAAATGAGTTTCCTGGGAAAAAAGCACAAAGATTTGAACTAAGAAGTATTTACCACTTGTCTGCTGTGTGTTGTCAGTACTGGAGTTGTAGCACTGCTAGCAGCAGGAGTCAGGAGTCTACGTTGAGGCAGGTGGTAGAGAGGACAACAACAACACAGAAAGAAAAACATTTCTATATTTGAATGTACCTGTATATATGAGAAGGTGACATTTTGATATAATTAAAATACATGGCAAAACACATTGATATTTCTGATTTGGATACCAAAAACAAGTGACAACAATCCTCTAAAGACTGTCATTAAAAGACATGGAAAAACAAATATTAACATTTCTGATTTGGATACCAGAGGATAGTACAAGGGAGAACTATCATCCATAGAACATTGGACTGCTGTGAGCTCCATTGAAGACAATGGAGTAGCTTCGGGCTTATAATGGCAGGTATATGCCTGGAGCTCCAACATTCCAATGTTTGTCTTCATGTTTCTCCCTTTTTAATTTAGAACATTTTACCCTCTCTCTCTTTATAGGCCCTTGCCGGCGGTTCGGGCCTATAAGTCAGGTTCAGAGTCTTTAACAACCGGTATAGCACTTGGCAGCGGGCTATAATATAGCATGCTGTTACTTAGAATGTTAGATGCTTGGAATTTTGGCGGCTTAGAATATTGGGGCAGAGTGTACGAGAGGATTCTGTGCAGTGGCTGTACTTTTACTAGCTGGTTTTCCAGTGTTAGAATATCCAGTCTATGGACTTGGATTTCACTTTATTGTGCACCTGGGGGATATCTGCACTAAGTATATGTAGAGGACAGATGTAAAGGATTAACATACTGAATGAGTTACTGATAGTGCCTCACTCTGCAGATGAATGAATATAGGTAGGCATTTAGATTGATAAACTTAGCAAGTGCTTGCACAACCCTGAGAGAAAACGAACGCGCATCCAGCTACCAGCATCTGTAGCAGGATTGTGTGATTTCCTCTTCCTGCTGTATTTTATTTACTGGGCAGATTTTAATCAAGCGTTCACTGCTGTTCTTTGCAGTCTGATCATGATGAAAGAATGGACAGCCTTCAATTATCTCACAGACTGCCCATTTCCGGCACAGATACTATACGTATTATGATAGTAATATCTCCGAGTTCAGCTCGCGGGCATGAATAAACTCGGTTTGACAAACTCTTCTTCCCACTGCAGTTGTCTTCTTGCTTTATGTCACTAATAGGAACCTCACACAGAACATTTTGCCTTGTGGGATTAACGTGATTGCCAATTGATTTTTTTTGCTGGCTTGTATATATGGAAATAAGAGTTACGGAATTTTAATGTCTTTGTGATACGTTTAGCCCAAGCCATTTAGTTACACTCCTCCACAATATACAATGTAACATGAATCACTGGCGTGTAATCACCAAAAATTACATCACGGGTGCAAATTGTGAGTATTTACTATTCTGTCTCGTTGGAGACTAACAGTCGCCTCCCTTGGCTCAATAAATAAATCATTCCATCTATTTTAAGAAGAAAAAACTCTATTTTTATTTTGGGCTTTTATTTACAAGTGTAAATAAATGTGGGATTTCCTCGATCGTGAAGATTTGTCTGTGTTGTCTGTGTTCAAGATTAGACCTGTCAAGTTTTACCCTCAACAAAGATCACTGCAAGATGAACAAGTAATGATAAGGTTAGTAGCTCTGGCTGTTTTTTATTGTGAAAATCTGTGTGTGTTGAGAAATCAGAATTATTTTGAGGTTTTGTTTTTGGATTGCTGCGCGTAGGAATATGAGTAGTGTCCTGAAATGAGTATGACATATTTGATGTTTGTTAGAAATGGTTAATGCCCTTGCAAATAAAGTGATATTTGTTTCATGAAGAGGCTAGTGGCATTACTTGCATCATCATATTTGTGTTGTAAAACAGAAACGAGGTTTGCTAGTGGGTTGAGGAATGCAGTTGGTTTTGCTATTAAATTACACATATATCAGTTGCTTAGTGCAGAAATAATAATATATATATAAGCAATCCTAGCCCACCATAGATACGGTGAGACAAACAAGGTACGGATCACCAAACGTTGAGATTGAAGTTCAAAAAGGTGCTTTAATAGAAATCACGGCACATCGTGTAGTTCAGGCTAGTGCCTGCCATGAAGCGTTTCGACCATCAGAGCACGGTCTTGATCCAAATCTATGTATATATATATATATATATATATATATATATATATATATATATATATATATACACTCACTGAAAAAAACCAAAGGTTACAGGGACGTTATAGTTATGCTCATATTTCTAAGGTTTTTAATCCTATTTCCTAACAAAAAAGTCTCTATAACCCTTGCTTTTTTCAGTGAATTTCTGCAATTTTTTAAATTCGATTTCCTAGCTATAACATCCCTGTAACCTTTTGGTTTTTTAAGTGAATTTGTAATTTTAAAAAACATTTATTTCCTAACTGTAGCCATAACCTTTGACACTGAGTGAGTGAGTGGATGAGTGTCTCAGTGGGTGTTTGAGTGTAGGTTTGTAAGTGGGTGTGAGGGAGTAGGGGTGGGGCTGTAAATGGGTATAAGAGTGTCTGAGTGGGTTTGTGAATGGGAGTGAGTCTCTGAGAGTCTCTGAGTAGATCTGTGCATGAGTCTCTGAGTAGATCTGTGATTAGGTGAGAGAGAGTATGAGTGATTCCGTAAGTGAGTGCGTGAGTATCTGACTGTGTCTGTGAGTGGATGCATGTGCCTGAGTTAATCTGTGAGTGGGTGCATGATTGCATGGGTCTGTAAGTGGCTGTGACAGTATCTGAGCCATTTGTGAGTGGGTGCATGAGTGCCTCAGTGGGTTCTGCTCATTTTCTGTAGGCCTGGGTGGAGGTACCGAAAAACTCTGCCAAATTTTGCAGAGTTCGGTGAGCGAGCAGAGTATTGCTCGACCACCCCTAATGAAGTCCCTTTGTCTGCTGAGAGTCGTTGGGGGTCAAGAACCCCTATTGTTGTCACTAGTAAGTCCCACACAGAGGGATTGCTGAGACCTCATCAAAGGCCCCGGTCCCTTTCTCAACCACTCTGCAAACGCGCCTCCTGGCACACTACTGGTTCAGGGATGAATTCCCTTGGCTGCTGAGGATCGTTGGGGGCCAAGAAACTCTATTGTTGCCACCAGTTAGTCCCCCAGAGCGAGATAGCTGAGACCTCGTATGAGAACCCACCCCCTTTCTCAACCACTCTGCAGAGGGGCCTTGTGGCATATTACTGGGTGGGGGGTGAAGTTCCCGCGGCTGCTAAGTGTTGTTGGGGGCGAATAACCCCTACTGTTGCCACAAGTTAGCCCCCCACAGAGGGATTGCTGAGACCTCGTCGGAGTCCTTGTCCTCATTCTCAACCACTCTGCAAACACGCCTCCTGGCACACAACTGGTTGGGGGATGAAGTCCCCTTGGGTGCTGAGTGTCCTTGGGGCCAAGAACCCCTATTTTTGCCACAAGCAAGTCCCCTACAGTGGGACTGCTGAGACCTCGGCAGAGGCCCCACCCCCCTTTCTCAACCACTGTTCAAAGGGGCCTCCTGGCACACTACTGGTTGGGGATAATGCCCCCTTGGCTGTAGAGAGTCACTGGGGGCAAGAACCCCTATTGTTCCCATAAGTAATCCCCCACAGTGGGATTTCTGAGACCTCATTGGAGGCCCTGCCCCCTTTCTCAACCACTCTGCAAAGGGGCTTCCTGGCAGACTACTGGTTGTGGGATGAAGTCCCCCTAGCTGCTGAGAGTCATTGGGGGCCAAGAACCCCTATTGTTGCCAAAAGTAAGTGCCCCACAGTGGGATTGCTGAGACCTTGTCAGAGGCCCCGTCCCCTTTCTCAACCACTCAGCAAAGGGGCCTCCTGGCGCACTACTGGTTGTGGGATGAAGTCCCCTTAGCTGCTGAGA
Organism: Calotriton arnoldi; assembly: GCA_963921515.1. Taxonomy (NCBI): domain Eukaryota; kingdom Metazoa; phylum Chordata; class Amphibia; order Caudata; family Salamandridae; genus Calotriton; species Calotriton arnoldi. Next base: position 64,957 of record CAWUFW010017219.1, read on the forward strand.
GTCATTGGGGGCCAAGAACCCCTATTGTTGCCAAAAGTAAGTCCCCCACAGTGGGACTGCTGAGACCTCATCAGAGGCACCGCCCCCTTCTCAACCACTCTGCAAACAGCCCCTCCTGGCGCACTATTGGTTGAGGAATGAAGTCTAGGTGTGAACGCGCCTGTAAACTCCGCTCTGCTGGCAGTTGGCGGAGTTGTTGTCGAACTCCGTGTTCCAAGCAGAGTGCGGAGTGGCAAAACACTGCAAACTCTGCTGGCAGAGCAGAGTTTACCGCCCACCCTGAGTCTTCTGCCTATTTTCTGCTCACTTCTGACCTTCATTTTGCCTCTTTCTGCTCGTTGCTGACCTTTATTTTTCCTCTTTTTGCTTGTTTCTGACCTTTATCTCACCTCTTTCTGCTCATTTCTTACCTTTATTTTGCCTCTTTCTGCTCGTTTGTGTCCTTTATTTTGCCTCTTTTTGCTAGTTTCTGACCTCTATTCTGCCTCTTTCTGCTAGTTTCTCACCTTTATCATGCCTCTTTCTGCTCATTTCTGATCTTTATTCTTCCAATTTCTGCTCATTTTTTGCCTTTATTCTGCCTCTTTCTGCACATTTCTGACCTTCATTCTGCCTCTTTCTGCTCATTTCTCACCTCTATTCTGCCTCTCTCTGCTCATTTCTCACCTTTATTTTGCCTCTTTCTGCTCGTTGCAGACCTTGACTCTGGTTCTTTCTGCTTGGTTCTAACCTATTCTGCCTCTTTCTGCTCATTCCTGACCTTTATCTTGCCTTTTTCTGTAAATACATGTACTAAGGATTCTGCTTTATAATGACAGAGTCTACAGCGGTGTGTAATGACTCAGCACATTGCGGCGCAGCAGATGAAAGCAAGATGGTGGCCATGTTTTCGTGCAGGGCTTGCTGCTCTATCTCCCGAGCTTCCCGGGTGGAGGGGGCAGAGGAACGGCAAGCGGCCACTGACACAGACAGCTGGGCCAGGCAGTGGCTGGTTTACTTTAATCCCTAGAGGTTGCTTCTTGAAAGTAGCCAGCATGTAACTGTCTCTTCTGCTGGCGAGATCCTGGGATCTCAGCTGCGGGAGATTGGGGAACAAAAACAAACAAGATACAGCGTTACTTGAAGTGCCCCAGCCTACGCCTCATGGCTTGCCCAAGGGGCAGCTGCCCTCCCAAAGCCAGGTTCCTCTCATCCTCCCGGTATCATACATTCATAAAAGTATCTACTGCACCTTTGGCCATGTCCAAATAGGAGGTGCCCAGGTAGCTGTGCTGGTTCATGGATGCAGACGTGTGTTTGACGAAGAGTAGAATGGGCATAGTGCTGGCAGCGCGGGACTCCCGGGCTACATGGACTCAACACTCAGTATTTTAATATTAGGAGCTCAGGTTTATCAGTGACTCTTTCCAAAGATAAAAGTCTATGCTCCCTACATACACTAGGACCCCCAGCCACTGCCTGGATCTCTCTTTAGAAATATATGAGGAGGACAAATGCAAAAAGAACAGATGATGGACGGAATGCTGAGCCAATCAAACTTTCACCCCCAGTCACAGATTCGGGCTAAATCCATCGTTTTTTTGCACGCCACGCCATTCCAGTTTCGACCCAGCCATATGCAAATCCGTCTTGACCCTGCTGCCCATGGGAACAGTCCAGCCCAAACTCTCAGGCCACATCCCCCCTGGACTAGAAACAAGCAACCTGGGACCAGTTTCAGGATTTCACCCCTCATCAGCCAGGCTAGCTTGAATCCGGTGGTATAGCAAGCATGGGACCCACGTCTGGGCATACCCTTCCCACTCAGGGAGACAAATGCAAAAAGAACAGATGATGGACGGAATGCTGAGCCAATCAAACATTCACCCCCAGTCACGCCATTCCAGTTTAGACCCAGCCATATGCAAATCAGTCTTGACCGTGTTCCCCCCCTGTTTGCGTAGCACGTAACTGCTGGTTACAGCACTAAGGATATGCAGACAGGTGCTTAGCAAACTACACATGAACTGGGTGCACTGCAGAGAGGAATCGCTCGTGAACCCTGCGGGCAGTACGTAAGCTAGGGGTGGCCAAGCAATACTGTGAGCGTGCGCGGAACTCTTCTGAATTCAGCTGAGTTTTTTTGGTAACTCCGCAGAATTCTGCTGACTGAAACTCCATGAGCTCCACTCACCCATAGTAGAAATGTGCATGGACTATCAACAAAAAGAAACCCACAATGTATTTAGTGTTGTATTTTACAAAGCTTAAAAGGTTGAATCAAATGGTTTATATGAAATGTGTTGACAAATCTGACCAAAGAATTGCAGAACAATGCACTTTGAGAAGTACTTAATTTATTTGAAAATAAGGATACAAGTGTGCTGTATTTCCTTAGAAATTGAGGGTTTCATAGTCCCTTATATCTAATTAGATCCACACTAAAACACAACTGTGCTGACTTCTATAAATCATCTGTCTTGACACCCTTTCTCCTGCTACAGGTAAACTGTGCCCTTCTTAGGATGGGATCAAGTGAGGAAATATTTTCAAGAGTTGCACACTATTCACGATGTGTAGTAAGAGAAGTACATACAACAGTGCCCGTGGTAGGGCTTTGGAAAATTAGAACTAACAATGCCACTGAGGTAGGAGCTACTTACTCTGCATACAAAGTGAGGGGTGCTGTCATATTCTCACTAGGGGTATGCGAAATTATAATTAGGACTGTGTGAAATTACAGCTATAAGACATTTATCATGCCCACATGGTTCATGGGTGGTGCATAATGGGCCATGCAAAATTGCTGTGATATCTTATACTTAAAATAAATAAACAAAACACTTCACTTTCGGGTATGACTCAGTGTTCAGAATTCCAAGCAGCCATGGAGGTCCTAATGAGGGCTCATTTGAAGCTTCAATCTGAGTCAGGGCTCCAGGAGGTCTGTGACATTTGAATTTTCACCTCTGTCACTCACCTTGCTCATATTACAAGAATAGGTAGTGGACTTCCAAGGAGTGGACTTCCAAGGAAGTGGGTGATCTGCAGTCCATTTGATTGGTCTCCCCAGATGTTGCCAGGGTCATGGCAGCCAGATGGCTAGCCTCTGATCTCAGTCGCGCAGAAAGCTCTGCCATGGCATCAGGTCAGAGTTTCAGTGTGGCCCATCTGGGGCCATGTGCTGAACTCCAATATTGCAAGGTGCTTCGGAGGTCTCCCTTGCTTTCCCAGGCTGCAAAACCTTGACCCCGGGTCCTGGGTCAGAGCTCTGACAGGCCTTGGAGAGAACTCTGAGATCTGAGATCCATGCATCAGCCCACTTTGGCTCAGAGTGTCCAGGATGGGCTTCCGCAGTCCGAAGGATGGGCTCCGATCTGCCTTGGGATAAGAAGCTGTGACCAGGCTGTATTGGAACCATGGCCAGGGCCTCTGAGTAACAAAAAAATAGGGGCAGGGCTCCACAGGGTGAGCAATCCAGCAGGCCTGGGTTACATGACCTATGGCCTTGGGCTCCATTAACCCAGCTGTCTTGTCGTAAAGTGCCCAGGACAGGGTCCTAGCAGACCCAGTAAGGTCTCCCCTGCTTCTCTGGGTTTAGAAGGTCTGACTGGTTCCCAGGTCAGAGGTCTAGTTAGCCCAGAGGTGTAAAACCCAGTCCTAGGTTCTATCGTCTGGCCCACCTTGTCATTCCCGGCAGGCCCGTGGGGGGTTCCCCTGCTTGCCTGGGGTTAGAAGCTCTTACTGGGCCCTCAGTCAGAGCTCCAGCTAGCCCACGGTGGTGGCTGTCCCACCTAGGGTCACTCACCTGAATTCCCTGGGGTACTGTGGAAACAAAGATATTCCAGCACTTCCCCTTGATGTTAATCCTTAGTATCAGAAGAGATGATTAATACCGATGACCAAGCATGGGAGAAGGGGAGTTGGAGAGAGCGAAAGATAGAGTTACATGTTCTGGTGTACCTGGAGCTCCTGTGAAAAGGATAGCAGGTAGGTAGGTTCATCCTTCTGAGCTGGACCCCTCAAGCTCTACTGCTATGCACACTCCTTCAGTCAGGAGAAGTATCCTGCAACAATAACACACCCATCACATCAGGAAACCATACAATATACTTCACAATTAGCCTGAGATGCAAATACTTATTGAAACATACCAAACAAGAGTTACTATAACAAAATTGAAATCCATGTGATGGGTCCTTGAGCGCTGACCCACCTCTGCTGAATCATGACCAAGCATTCTTTAGTCTCAGCTCAAATGATTCCAAAATCTTTATCACTTATTAATGTTGTGTTACTTTACACAACTGTTCGTTTTCCTTTAGCGAATGCTTTTTTATTCAAACTCAAATTGCTAGGGACTCTTTGAAGAAAAAGGATTAAACCAAAAACTAGAAGTGACCGTTTAGTGCACTCCTGATGTCCATGTAATTATCCGGAATTGTTGGAGAGTTAAACGGTGGTGAGAGAATGGTGATCACGGTCAAGGCGATGAGGGCGCAATAGTGTCCATTGAATGACCATTTTCCAGGGTACAAGATCATTTGAAGCTATCACAAAGGGGCGAAGTTCCAAGAGGGGTCACTGATCCCCAGATTCGAAGTAAAGGTGCCCAGGTTACTCTTGTCACAGGTGGTGGGACTTGAAACCAAAAGATGGCACTGATGGGAGACATAGCTCTCTCTTCAGACAAATCAACAAAGCTAAGTGGGCTGTGTTTGAAAGCTGCATTTATAGCCTGTCATGCAAGTGTTTATCTAGAGCCTTCAAATGAGATTATTGAGAGTTTCCCATCAATTAGAAGGATGTCTCTGGCAGGAAACTGAAGCTGGAAATTTAGGCCTTTGATTACATGACAGGACAGCTGAACAATAAACAACAAGCAGGCATACCAAGTGATCTTAAGGTCAGCAGGAAACACAGGTTTTTACCTAAACAACACCACATGTTAATGCCATTGAATAAGTAAGTAAACAGCAGACAAGCATATCAAGCAACCTTGAGATCGGCAGGAAGTAGAAGTTTTTAACTAATCACAACCACATGTTTGCTGTAGAACTTAGGTAACAAGATCTGTAAACAGTGCATAGCAGAGTACATGGCACCTATCTAACTGAAATAAGGTGATGATAAGGAGAACAAACAGCACAGGCAGATCAAGGTATAACATGGGCTCCATTCTCTGGCCCACCGCATCATAAAGTGCCCGGACGGGGTTCCACAGACACCAGGTGGGGTCCCCTGTTGGCCGGGGTGAAAATGTGAGTCCTGGCTCCAGGTCAGAACTCTGTGAGGGGCCCTACAGCCCAGTGCCTGAGACCCCGCTCAGGTTCAGAAACTCCAGCCTGCTTAGTTACTCCACACCAGACTGGCCCTTCTGAGGATAATCTGAATCCCAAGCAAACAGCTGTTCGCCCACGTCATGGAAATGTATTGCTTGCCAAATGGCCGGGCTGACCCAGAAGTCCTGAAGAGGGCTCATTTGACTTTTTGAGCCCAGCCAGGGCTCTGGGAGGTCAGATGGGTTTGTTCATATGGCCCCCTCCTTTACTTGGTGTGCATTGATTACAAAAAAGGCAGGTGGCCTCGTCCAGATTAGTAGTGATAAGGGGCCCGTTTGTTGTCTGGTTGTTCTTCCCAGATAAAGTGAGGGCTGGGTCGCGAGGGCCCAGTCAAGCCTGCCCTAGGCCCCACTGGCCAAGGTCCATAGATGGCTTCCAGTCCTATTTGATGGGCCTTTCTTCGAAGCCTACCTTGCTGGATTGGAGGCAGAGAAGTGAACAACGCTGTGCCAGGCAGGCTTCTCGGGGATGGTCTAGCCAGCACTGTTCCTGATCAACTGCAGATCGATGGCAAGTCAATGAGTGGCTCTAGGAAGGGTCTCTTGAGCAGTGGCTTCTGTTTGCATGACTGCTTTGGTTGTTGGCTGCCTAGGGCCTGGACACAGTAGTAACCACTCAGCCTGGCCAATCTGGTTTCTGGCCAGCCTGGGCCATCTGGTAGGGGGCTGCAGAACAGATGACTGGAAGGCTGGCCTGCATGGCTTATTACACCCACTGGTCCCATCAGTCCCTACTTCGTAGGGATTTAGGAGTCAATGAATATAGCTTTTTAACTAGGTCCAGAGGATGTACGGCAGATTGGTTTAAACCACCTTGGCTACCCAGGGCTGCGATCCAGGAAGGTGGATAGTACCCTAGGGCTTCCAGGACCAAAAAGGTGGGTTGGCAGCAGCCGTCCAGTGAGAGCGCAAGATCTTTTATACCCAGGGCAGGGCAGCATTAGATCAGGGAGGCATAAGGAGTTCCTCTGGGCCAACCAGCTCCAAGAATCTCAAGCGAAAGGTAGGGCGAAGCTCGTGCTCAGACCTGAAGGGTTTCAGACCTCCTGGCACTGGACAGATAGCCTTCCCATCCTAGGGTATGGTGGCATCAGACTAGGAAGGAGTCTGGGGCTCCTCCAAGGTGAACGCTTCCAGTTATCCAGATGTAGTATTAGTTCTGACGTTTTAGGTAATTTAAATTTAAATTAGAAGCACCAGAGCGGAACGTTTAGTCAGTGAAATTTTTGTTCGTTTTCTAGTGGTTGTAGATTTAACTGAAAGGGAAACTGAAAAGGAATGAATCAAATATTCTCTAAATATCATTTCTACCCCTCATCAATAGCCACAAACATGCAATTTTTAAGTTTCCATAAGTTGTGTTTTTTTTATGTTTGAACATGCAAACATTAAACGTTATCCTATCTCTCATATATATCATGTAATTTTTAACAAGGTATTGCAGCCGTCGACTTAATGCCACATTTTCTCTTCAATGTAGACTTATTCAAAACATTAATCCCCTTATGGCCAATAACCTAACGTTGTTGCAAAACTAAATTCTGTTGCTAAAGTAACCAGAGTTTGCAAAAATGAACCACTACATCAGCAGTAGTTAAGGTTTTAGTCCATTTCCATTCAAAGTCACTGTTTGTCTATGTGTTAAAAAAAAAGAAAAGCAGAACATTAGTTTTGGCTACCTGTTAATTGTCACTAATTGTGCACAAATTGTTTTATTTCGAACATCTCCGAAGCAAAGACCCCTAATAGTGCTCCTAATTTTCGGACTAATCGTTCCATCTTTTCAGTTGTTGATATAATGGAGTATAGGGTGTAGCTATCTCTGGATATATGAGATTAATGATTAGAAACACCTCAGCAAGAGAAGGCTCATTCACACTGCAGCCTTTGCTGTCTGCCCCTGGCACCAGAGGCGACCACTGGATTAGAATTCACCCCAGCAGGCGATCAATTGAAACTGAAGGTGGTTGAATCAGAGAATGTCAGTCCAAGGTCAAGTGAGCTAGATCTTACACCCTAAGACGGTTATTGTGAGATAAAGGGGAACATTAAAGCATTATTGTCTAATGACGCCCATGTCGTGAAGTTAGAACAAGCAAATATTTGCTAATGATGGCTAAATAATAGCCGCCATTAAAAAATTTATTTTACATAGTACTCTTGAATTACTTGATGACTGAAAGTTTAATAGTGTGGCTACACTCTAACTATATGTTATTCTCTAGGTGATGTCTCTGTAATAGGTCAAAAGAACGCAAATCTATCGGTGTCTCTCTCTCTACGGGTTGATTAATATACGGACAACATGAGTTTACCCAGTGGCGTAGCTAGGCACTCTGCCGCCCGTGGCGGTCCCTGCCTTTTGCCGCCGCCGAGCGCCTAAGAGCAGGGGGGGGGGGGTGCTGGCGATAAATTTACCTGCCGCCCCCAAATTTTGTGCCGCCCGGGGCGTACCGCCCCCTCCGCCCCCCCCTTGCTACGCCAGTGAGTTTACCACAGTTATGCCTTACATGACAAGCATTGGCATAGCCAATAGGTCTCGCCTTTGGGACCTTATAAGTATCTAGCCATGCAGTACATTATCCTGGGTGCTAAAGTTATGGTGTGGCACTGAATATATGTTTGCTTGCGTACCCTGGAGTGCAACTGGATTTCATCTGCGTTTATATGGTACCTAGGTTGTAGCTGTCGGTGTTGCTCACAAGGTTGATATTAACAAGGATCTTCGACTGGAAACCAGGTGATTATGTAATTGGGGCCAACTAGACAGAACAATGTATAGCTGTTTTATGAGTATTTGCATTAGACATTATATACAACTTGAGGCACGAGGAGATCACTTGCCCCAAATCACAAGATATTTTTGATTGATGACTAAAACCAGTACTAGACTATTAGTGAAATACTAAAAAATGGGTGATAATTTTACATACTCCCAATTGGAGTGGTTTCTTTCCAGGACAAAAAAATGATGTAGATTAGCAGCACTAAAAAGAAGTAATGCCTCCTTAAGCGCACCATAAGCAACTAAGCTGGGTAAATCAGAGCTCTGGAGAAAGATTTGTGATCTGATCTTACTACAAATTGTTGGTAACTTATGACGTTTTCACAGGAACAGTAGTTCATTTATAACAGTCAGGAACCCATAACCACTGTTGGGAAGGAAGCTAGAAGCTAGAAACAAACACAAGAAGCAAACACAGAATAGACTGAACACACAGCATAGGATACACAATCTAGAATCGTGCTCAGCATGGACAGCAACGAAAATGCAAATTAGCTTTGCAAGAGTTAGGAGAGTGCTATAAAAAGCACAACGAATACAAATAGACAACCCCAAAACAAACCGGAAATATATACACATCCATAATCAGAACAGAAAGAGACACAAACTCTACACGACCATAATAGAAAAGTTTGCAAGGTCCAGAGCCACTTTGAAAAAACAGGAGAGAAGCAGTGCAAGTTCCTTTGCGCAAAAAAGAGAAACAACACAGACATCAGTCCAACCTTCCATCTCACACACAAATATGCACTTACATCACAAGCATAACAGTGAAAGCTTCCCTCACGAACAAAGAGGGGATACAACAGTGCACTCTTTCTTCACACATACAAATCAGGTACAGCAATAGTCACACTTATACAAAACAGACATAGCCTGGGATGCAGCTGCATCCATTTTCCTGGCAAACATGCTGGGTGCAACACAGGCACAGGGAGTACAAACTTCACTCACACACAGACACAAGTGCAACCTACAGAGCTCCAGAGCTTTCGCGACGAAGGGGTACCTACCCTGTGTCAAGCGAGCCATGCTGGAGAGGGAGCCGCGCAGGAGGGCACGCGCGTGTCCCGAAGGTTGAGAGGTGCGGGGACTGGCGCCGCATCAGAAGGTGATGGCTGGTGCAGGCCTTGCTTTGCCGCAGAAGAGTGAAGCGGCAGCGTGGCGAGGCACCTGCAGCCTGTCGGCTCAGCAGCGCAGAGGCAGGACTGCAGGTGGTCAAGCAAGCCACGAGGCACCGCTGCAGGATGGTGAGAGAGCCTAAAGAATCCACGCGCTGACCGCGGTGAGCTGAGCGGCAGCATGGAGTAGAGCTGGAGGCCCGGTCGAAAGAAAAGGGGTGTGGCCACAGGCCTAGCAAGGGTGACGGTGAGCATGACGAGGCCGCGTGTGAAAGAAGGCTGCTAAGGAAGGACAGGAGAGGCTCCACTTGGAGCCATCAGAGCAGTGCATCCCCTGTAGAAAACAAGCGCTGGTCACACGCCGCTCCCGTCACCCCGAGCATGGCAGCACGGCGAACGCACTAATTAACAAGCGCGGCCGCGGCACGCAGGGTGCCATCTGTTTCGAATTAGCGTGGTGAAAGCGACCACGCTAATTGGAAACAGATGGCACCCTGCGTGCTCTCGGAGCAGGCAAATGCAAACAGCTCTTTTCAAGCACTCGTGCTTGTGCTGGCATCCACCTTGTGGGAGCCAACAGCGGCGCGTGGGGCATCTGTTTTCAATTAGCGTGGCCACGCGCGCCGCTGCTCGCTCCCGCAAGGCGGATGCCAGCACAAGCACGAGTGCTTGAAAAGAGCTGACCAATTTCTAAAGGTCGTCTCCTAGAGCAGTGCATGCGCGCTGCCTAGGCGAGACCTAAAAAACGGCCTAGTCATTTTTTGGGGTGATAGCTTCTCTCATGTGTCTCTCTGTTAACTCAAACATGTCAAATGCATATATGACAACATAGACATTGAACTGTTGCAAATGTACAGTGAATGCAAAGCCTCCTAGGCAAAATAGTTGTCTATCTAAGCTGCAGGATGTTCATAAGCACTTGTATACTATTGCAATGGTGGAGCCAGAGTTTATGTCTTTGAAACCTGTCCCTTTACATGTAGTCAGGAGCATACTCCAAAGAGCCCTTTTCACTCTATGCTCAACACACATTAGTATAGTAATAAAACCAGGAGTTGGGTTATTCTCTTATTACTAAAAACTGGAATTCCTGAGGTATGTTCGAAAGATATACTATTAATTGGAAGACATGAAGGTTGAGACTATTACATTATGGTGATGTCTATTTTTATTTTAGAAAACCTGTCTTCCAATTCCTTGATTGGTGACTTTGTCTTGAGTTTACCCCTCCCTACATCCATACACTTGCTAGAGGTTAGGTTTAACCTATATTTACAGGCCCCAAGATCCCTCAAGTATTTGATTGAACTCATAATAAGAAAGAAACAGGTGCTGGCAAAGGGCATACACTCAATTGGGATTGAAACATTTTCTCTAAAAGAATTGTCAAAAGATAGGGGAAAGTAACATAATTCCTCGTCCATGATGAGCAACAAAGATGTGTTCTGGGATGGTGTTTGTTTTTACAAACACACCTGTTCAGTGCAGTCATAGACAGCGCGCAATTGTCCTACACGTGTATTAGCTCAGCGATAAAAAGGACTTTTAACCGATAAAAAGGACTTTTAACCGGCTGGTGAGAAACATCTCAGAGCTAGTACCTAGAATTGGATTTGGACTTTGTTTTATAGATTTTCTGCACTATAGAATGCAGAACATGCATGTTTGGAGACATTCAGCGACTGATACAGGCTGTAGAGGTAAACAGAATCACAAAGAAGGTACGTTTTCTCTTGTCGAATACATTTTTGCTGCTATGGAGTCTTTGACATACATATCATGGTGTCATTTTTGGAGCTTTCATACGATGGGTAACGCTGATTTACGTACATGTCTTCTGTTATTGATGTGTGATTACTTTGGCAATTGATCTAATAAACAGTACTTATTTTGGTGTTTGTGGGACAATCAACGTATATTGTCAATTTGGTTAAAACCAAATGAAACAAACACAGCTACAATAAACTCATGCACGGGGAAACTGTGGTTATTTTATTTCATATTTTTTAAACAAATGACGTATCATTCTACCAGAGTGCTGTCTATAGGTGCAAACAAATGTACAAAAGATTATTTTTGGTTTAGGGGGGCACAAAGGTGGTGGTGACATTGAAAATAATATATACAACTGAAAAACTGAAAAACACATGCATGATTAAACATATAATACTGCCTAAATGTGTAATCCATCTTTATATTGCTTTGCAGTTTCTGGCTTGGGGTCATACATGGGTGGTTGAGTTACTTAAAGGATCAGAATCTTATGAGGGGCAGGGCAATTTGATGTAATTAGGAACTTTTGAGATGCCAAAATTAACTTCAGTGGATCATTGTTTTTAGTCTGATTTAGGCGTTTCTCCCTTTCGTCCCGAAGCATGTTTTCTTTGGTGGGCCCTGGAAGAAAGATGACAATCGTATACACAAGTCAGGTATTTCTTCATGTTTGATTAACTTTTGTATTGTTACCGTTCATCCTTACAATGTAGTACTCTGACTTGCTCGGTAACACCTTCCATCTGGGGAGTTGATCACCTTGACTAGTTCTCGAGATCCGCTTGTTTACACTGGATTTCTACCAAGGCATGTGCAGGGGTATCTTTCAATTTTTAGAACTTTTCTACAAATGCTGCACCATGGATTTAATTGTATTGAAAGTGTCGGGGTACCTTCTTCTCGAGTACCCATGACAAAGCCTCCTCATTTGGAGATTTATTTCCCTGCTAGATTCATCCTTCTCACTTTGTCCCTGTAGTGCTGGCTTCAAGCACAAAGAACGAGTTTGTTAAGTAGGGAGTTTATTCTTCGTCAATTTAGGGGGGGCTGAACAGAGTTCTTTATAACTTCAAACTCCCACCACATCACACACTGTCGGCTATAGAGTCTTTCACACTGTTGCTATCAGTCGTGGTATGCAGGTGATGTGGTGCCACCCCTATAACCTTCATTTTTCTTTTCGTTTTTCCACTCTTGGGATTATAACCCTCAGCGGGAGAACGTTTAGGTAGGGTAAGCTGCACTGTAAGGGTTGAAAAATCCAGCGCCTCTTTATTTTTCCTATTCAGGTTGCACATTTTGCATGCCTGCTACCCTATGTCTTTGCACACCTGACAGACCAGCTTGTTCTTTTTTGCTCCAGGAGATGTGATATTGATCTAGGCCACCTGTCTTCTGATCACCTGGACTACTGTTTATAGAAATCTAACTCGCCCCTAATAATTCAATGCAATACTAATAGTTTGACAAATGCAGACTAAGGGGCATATTCTCAAGGACTTATCGCCGAGTTAGCGGCACTTTATCGCAGCCAAAGTGGCGATAGATTTATCGCCCTATCGACAAGCAGGTGCTAACAGCCGATATCGCCAGTTTTCCTGCGATAGCAGTCGCAAAAAACATCGCCACGGATGACATCGGCAACTAACGCTAATGAGATGCAGAGTAGGCGTTCCTGTGCAAAAAGCCGGGATAACACCACTTCGCAATATTCTCTACGACCAGCCAGATCGGCGATAAGATCCCAAAACAGGCGATAAGGCGCGTTAGCAGCAGGGATTTAACACCTGCTCTTACCTGGTGTTAAGTTGGACGACAACCAGCACCACAAAAGGGAGCCCAGACCAGAGCCACACCTGAAGAACAACAGATGGCATGGAGCTACTGATCATGCAGCTCAGAGCCCCAAGAGGGCCACAAAACCCACCGCCACCCCCCCAGGACCCGCCCCGCCCCCCCCCGGGGCCCTACCCCGGACAAAGATATTTAACATCAACTTTATGAAATCATGAACAAAACAATTCGCCTGATGTCGCACAAGTACAACAATTAACATTCATGTGTGGTCAGAAAAAGGAGAATCATCCATCCATCTTTGAATTTCAAAACAAATTATTTTAGTCAAATTTAACTCAAAACAACTATTCGGAAGAGCCATAGCGGGTCTTCTCTGGACAATCTGTAAGACACAGCCTGCAAGACAAAATTCAAGATAAGAAGGTGTGTCATGCGCTCATCAAAGGACAGAGAGAGAGAGAGAGAGAGAGAGAGAGAGAAAGAGAGAGAGAGAGAGAGAGAGAAAGAGAGAGAAAGGGGGAGAGAGGGAGAAGGAGAGAGAGAGAGAAACAGAGGAAGAGAGAGAGAGACAGTGAAAGGAAGAGAGGGAGAAGGAGAGAGAGAGTAACAGAGGAAGAGAGAGAGACAGTGAAAGGAAGAGAGGGAGAGGGAGAGAGAGTGCGGACACTGCGGACCCAGGCCTCACTGCTCACCTGCTTCCACCGGTGTGTCTCCAACCACGTGCCGGTATACACTGCAGTCCACCAGGTCCCTTATCTGAAACAGAGTCCAGATTTATGAATGGCAGAGGTCATATCATTGCACATGACATCATCGCTTGGCCACCCCTGCGCACACAGTCTGCTGCACCCCAGCCCCTCCCGCCGCCCAGCGTTGTTTGCCCGCCCCTGCGCACCCAGTCCTCACTGCTCACCTTCCACCACCAGCGTGTCTCCACGAGGGCCCACCATGTGCCGGTGCAAGCTCCAAGCCCGGGGCCCGCGACCTTGGCAGCCTCCACATCATGCAGCCCCGCACCGCGGGCCACCAGGTCACACATGTGATTCTGGGTCTTGATTTTGCAATGGCAGAGATCACATCAGTGCACACGGCATCATCGCAGGCTGCACACCCGCCCAGCTTTATAGGTGCCACTAACTCTGTGAACCGTGGCGGTAGGCCCACGCTGCCCGCTGGCTCAGGCCTACACTGCGGTCCAGCAGGGCTCACACAAATCCTTACCAGTCCGGACCGCCAGGACAGCGCATCATCGCAGGCTGCACACCCGCTCAGCACTTAAGGTGCCCCTACCTCAGTGCACCGAAAGTCACCGTCCCGTGGCGGTAGGCCCGTGTCGGCAGCAGTGTATCAGGTGCCACCAACTCTGTGCAACGCAAGTCATGGACCCATTATGATTGAGTCTCGTGATATGCCAGGCGGACGCAGCCATGTCACCTCCGGCAGTGGGGAAGAACTGGGACACGAAGCATCGTCATCCCCCCTTCATACGTAAGTCGAGTGGGCTGGGTCGGCGTACGCCAGGCCAGCGTAGGGGTGTGAATAATTATCCCTGGGCTCTGGGCGTGGTTCATTTCTGGGCTGGACAGGAAACCAACTGATGCATGTGTCTCTGTTGCAGTGACTGCGCCGAACGGCCCGCAATCGACAATGTTGCAATGTCGCATGCACCCGGAGGGCGGCCGCGCACGAAGGGATTGTACAAGGAGCGCAAGGCCGCTCGGGCTCTTAGCTCATGCATGCCAACTGTTGTGTGTGGATCGCTATTGGTGCACCATAAGCCTAAGGCCTAGCCTCAATTGCAGTGCGAAAGCCACATCACATTCCCAGAATGCAAGCAGTAGTCAGACTAACATTAGGTATGAAAGCTCCTTTGTCTCAATACATAAGGCGGAAGGACATCTGCACCTCCGACCTTGGTCTTGCATGCGGCAGGCACCCCCTGAGAGAGATACCATAGCAGATGATGACGATTCCCATACTACGCACAGCGCTAATGAAAGACCAACGTATCCACAACCCACACACAGAAGTTCTTGCTCGAGGTACTCTTGCATGGAATGCCCTTGACACTTACGTACACAACAACCCATACGTCCAAACATTGCACACACATACGACTCATTGCTCTGAGCTGTGGCATATCATCCACATAACTGCCGCAGGTCAGAAGAGTGCCTGTCACGTGGAACTGTACAGTGACCGAATGCTGCCTGTTAGTGTCTGATGCATTGGTCTGCATGTTGTGGCCCTTGTCTTGCCCGTACTGACACGCACATGCTAATAAAGTCTACGCAACTCCAATAGTGTCCAACTGTGATAAGTGTTGATTAGAATGACAAATCGTGTGCCTCAATGAGCATTGTCCGTACACAGGGAGGGACTGACTGACGCATTTCACTTAGGGGTGAGTCCCTATTGCCAGCTCCACCTCTGTGAGCCAGACATAGTGGTTGGGATAGTTGCTGATAGACCTGTGCTTTTACGTGTCTTCAGCAATGTGAGTATGGTGTCCATATTCTTGACATGTGGATCAATGTGATCCATCACTACAGGCTGTGTCTACCAAGTTGAGTGTGAGTAGGTATGCCAAGAGATGTTCTGTTGTCAAATGTGATGGTGGACACCACTTTAGGCCTGCCAACGACTTTGACATTTCATACCCAGCCCTATTTCAAACATTGCGTAGGGCAAGGTTGAGAAATTGCGCGATTGTTGTTTCAGAGCAATGAGGCCACAGCTAGTGCACACATTCCCAGTCATCTCACTTCCGATGTGTGTCACGGTCAAACATGCGCATTGCTTTCATTTCCCAGGGTGTACCTTTTTGGGCAATCAATGTCCTTACATTCATCAATACTTTCATACTTGATCGATTATGGACATGACACATCTGTGTGAATTTGAATGATTTATTCACATTCGGTGGAGTGTCGGAGCTGGAGCAGTACATGGCCATGCCAACCCCACATTACATTGTAGCCCATTGGAGGGCCAGCCAGAGTCATTTAGGGATTGACAAGTACATCGGAAGAGGAAGAGTACAGTCCGCAGTCTGATTGCTGTGTCATTGGTAAGCAAACAAAATATGGCAGTCCATGTCGAGGTCCAAGGTGAGTGTCGCAGAGTGTTTCGGGGGACAGTGGGAGGTGTTGTTACAGGGCATGATGCAGAGGGCAGAACCAAGCTGAAACAGGGCATATGGCGAAGAAGAATGCTACTGGCTCCTCCTTACTACAAAGGTGGTATCACCCGCATCTTCGTCCTCTATGTCATCTGTCTGACATGTGGGTGCTGATGTTTGGTCTGCAGCACTGTGTGCCACTGACACATCAGGGCCCGGAGATGTGTGTGTAGAAGTACCAGCAGCATTCACCAGCGACTGCCTTAGTGGCAGCAATGCGATGATGAGGATCTGCAGGGCATGGAAGATCCCAACAACTTTTCGCTGGTGTGCATCCGTGGCAGCCATTCTTTCCGCATGCATCCGCTCCATGTTCTCCATTATCCTCAGCATTTGTGCCAACTCTCGGCTGACATCGCTGAGGCCACTCTGACTAGACAGTTGTTCTCCTCTCAGAGTCATGACTCCAGCGATGTCGAGCATGGATTGTTGGACATCATGGAGCGAACTGTGGATGTCCGTTAGGGAGTGTAAGTGGTCCCTGATGGGACTTAGACACCCACGTACGGCATCTAGTTTGGCTGCCATGAGGTCGAACCCCACCCGCACCTGTTCAGGCACCTCCTTCTGGCAGTCTAACACATGGCCTTGGAATGTGATGTGTTCTTCGGTGAGGTGCTGGGAGCCAGGCGTGGTGGTGGGTGCTTCCTGCTGTGTTGTCTGTGCAGGGGGTGGGGTCTCCTCGATGCAGCTGGGCTGCCCTGCTCCTGGAGGTGGGTTGCCGTAGCTGTCCATGAGCTGTTGTAGGGCATCGGTGTCGAGGTCCTCTTCATCATCACTGATGAGTTGTCTGGTCTGCTCTGCAGGAGGTGTTGATTGTCCCTCTGCAATGTGAAGGGGAGATGCATTTTGACATTGTGTTGACATGTATGTTGACGCATTGTTCAAGTTTACATACAGACTGCATGACAATGTACATTGTGACTGTTTGGGAGGAGCTGACTATTTGATGCGGGACAGTGGATATTTGAACTACATCACGGATGTGAGGTTGTACACGTACATTATCATCTCACAGTTTCCTGCTATGCCAGATGTGATTGGCCAGTTTCTACGCACAAGCGGAACCAGTTGTGTCCTCTGTTCTGTAGTGAGAGTGTTGTACTTTGTACCACATTGTCGTCAATGATGATGTGCTGTTATTGCTATGTGTGTGTGCTGCATTGTGGGAGAGTCGCCCCTGTAGCTGTGATTTTGCTGCCCCTTATCCCTTTGAGGCGGTGTGCCTTTGACTTCTGTGCTTCTACAGTGCTGCGATGTTGCAGACTTGGGTAAATTGGGCTCTTGGTGGGAGTTGGGACTCTGGGGCATGGTTTGTCCGCAGATGTGTTGTTGACGTCAGGGGTTGTTTGTGCATGTGGATGTGTCAGAGTGTGACCTGCTCCTTTACGGATGTGGTCCACACTCAGCCACCTCAGTGTCGTGGCGTGCAACATGTCATGATATATTGACTGCAGCCATGCTGTTCGTCATGCAGTGTCACTTGCATTGTCAGTGTGGCTCACAGACACGCAGCTTTACTGGTTTTGACACGTGTGCATGGGTTGGTTGTGAGATTGGTGCTGTGTGGGGAGGGACCCCTTTGTGCCCATAGTGGACGGGGGCCTACTTGCTGTTTGTATGTGTTCTGCAGTGTGCCAAGGGGATCAGGGACATGATCCAGAGTCATTGTGGGTGTGCAGTGTGCTCTACTTAATTGTGCATGTGTGCCATTGTGCCCATCTCCCCCCGTCCCCCCAGTCCCTGTTCGGTACTCACCCTGGTGCTGTTGTGTCTGGTCATGTTGAGCAGTGTCCGGACCCCCAACTCCTGCCACCGTCTCCCCACTGATGACTGTGGCCACCATTTCCTCCATCTTGTCCAGCTCCTGGTGTTCTGCTGGACTGCCACCTCCAGTCTGCATTCCTGCCTGATGGTTGTCAGCGAGTTTCTTCTTGGTTTTGCGCTTCGCATCATTCCAGCGCCTCTTGACCTCTCCAATTGTCCTCCTCCTCACTCCGACTGCATTCACCTTGTCCAGGATGGACTGCCATATTGCATTTTTATTTGCCAATGACACGTTGGAGGTGATGAACAGTTGTTGGTGGTGTTCTATCACCTCCGTGATGATGATCCTGTTTGCCTGCGGACTGAACCTCGTCTTCCTCGTCTTCTTCTCCTTGCCCTTCCATGACCCCGAGGTCCCAGGCTGGTCCTCCTGGGGGCTTGTGGGGTTCTGGTCATCCTCTGTACTTGCTCCGGCTTCCTCCATGGTGCTACGCAGTTTTAATTATTTTGTTTGGGTTTTTCAGTGCTTTTATGGTGCATTTTCCCGCATGACGCGTGGGAATTGCAGACCTGTCGCTGGTTATCGCTGATTTTTTTTTCGCGGTTGGCCACATCACAACTTTTTTCGCGTTCGTGTTTCGCGTTTTTCCGGCGTCACGTTAATTTTAACGCGGTCATTTGGCACGTTGTTGTGAGACTATCGCATGGTGCCGACGGGTTGGGAATACAACGTTAACACGGTGTTATTTTCCCGCGATAGACTGCAATGTGCAAAGTTGCGTTAAGCTAATTTTGCGATAATTATCACACGTTCTTGAGAATATCCCCTTAAGTTTCTTGTTCATTCTTGGAAGCAATTTATTTTCAGAGACTTTCATATGAAATACAATGGAATAATGAATTGAGAAATATAATAACGTAATGAACTTTTTTTTACAATGAAAAATAAAGTATGCACAAAGTATTTGGATAATATATAGATATATGCATTAAGTAGATATATTAGAAAATCAATCTCGGCATTTTTGAGCATATGAAACAGTGATGAAAATAAGTAAGAGAATTTTGAATGGTCTTCTCTTTAATTAAATTGTGTAGATAATTTGATGCTATATTAAGGTACATTATCTGTGCTTTATTGCAGTCCAGCGAAAGCAATTTTGAGACGGGGAAACACGTTTTGGGATGGAGAAACTAGTCAAATACATATTGTCATTAGAATCAAGATAACACTGTATTATATGGATAAGTGCCTCAAAGAAGTCAAGTATTTGAGATTGTACAAAAAATGCAAGTTGTGGTGTTTACTGTAAGAGCACTTGAGTACTATTCAGTGTTTCCTAAAATACCACTCAAAGCCTAATAAACAGGGGGAACTGTCTAATGTGAACACCAGAAATGACATATTTTTGAGTGTTTTCACCACTTTTTTTTATTGCTATTAATAGCATTAGGACTCTGTGCTAGGACACTGACATTCAGAGTCACAGTGTGCATGCGTTTCCCCCATAAATGTGAATTAAGCACCGCTTGAAACAAATTTGCTTAATTAACTTCCCATTAAGGCCGCAGTACATTGTTACAGGGAATGCACCAGTGGTGTGGAAGTTAACTGTCACCTATCTGCAGTGTACCTCCCTCATATATGATTAAAAAGTGTCCTGGCTGACTGTAGTTTAAAACCATACAGTAACACATCAGAGAAAAGTGCTCACAAATGTAGAAATGCCACGTAGATGCATTGATTGAGTCACCCCCTAAGTGTGACCTGTGAGACCACAGGGCAGGTTGCATAATGTATAAATTGGGGTATGCTAAACGTTACGACTATGCTAGATTTTTACATTTTTTCCTTACTGCACATGTGTTGGAAAATGGCCCTCTCTGAAGGGTCACCCCAAACCTTTTGCCTTCCTCCACCTATTTTTCTGACCTTGTTTTTGCTGTCTTTAGGGCTCCGGGCACTTTACCACTGCTGACCAGTGCTAAAGTGCATGTGCTCTCTCCTGTAAACATGGTACAATTGGTTTACACCTGATTGACATATTTAATTTACTGGAAAATCCTTGTAAGAGGTATACTATATACCCAGGGCTTATAAGTTAAATGATACTAGTGGGCTGCAGCACCGATTGTGCCGCTCACAGAAGTAGCCTTTCAAACCTGTCTCAGGTCTGCCATTGCGGACCTGTGCGCACAGTTTACTGCCACTACTTTCCAAGTTCCTAACTCCCATTTTATTACATATCAGTCACCTAAGGTAGGCCCTAGGTAGCCCTAAGGGCAGGGTGCTATGTAAGTAAAATATAGGACATATACCTGTATGGTTTGCATGTCCTGGTAGTGACAAACAGCCTATTTCATTTTTCACTACTGTGAGGCCTACCCCTCTCATAGGGTAGCACTGGGAATTCCTTAATAATCTCTTAATCTGTAATTCCTGATCAGAGAGGAGTAGCTTTTTGATGTTTCATGTTTGGAATGGTATTGATAAATACTACTTACTGATGAGGTTGGATTTAACTTTACTTTTTCAGAAATGCCATTTTTACAAAGTGGACATTTCTTTGCATTTAGTGCTCTGTGTGCCTGACAGCCCGTCTCCAAAATACACCTGGGCTAGGCTGGGTGACAGCTACATTTGTGCATTCCCTCTAGACAGCCACATGTCAGGACACTTAACTGCATCTGCATTCATCTGCATACTGATGGGTCATCCTGGAAAGAACGGAGGAGAGGAGGTAACACTTCACTTGAATAGGTGTCTCCACACAAAGGGCTGATTTACCCCTCATAGCTTGGCTGGTAGACAGGATTTGGCTAAAAGAGGATCTGTGCACTTCAGAGAGTTCCTTTGAAGTCACCCCCCACATCAAAGGCACTTTGGGGTGTAAGTACTGGGTCTCTGGCTCCATCTAGACAAACACTTTTGGGACCTTAACCAGAAATCGCTGGCTCTAAATCTGCACATTGCCAGAAGGACTGCTGTGCTGCCAGGGGGGACTGCCACTCTGCTAACTGCTTTACTGTGTTGGCCTGCTGCTTGTTGAGGGCTGTGCTGCAGGAGGGACTGCCACTCTGCAATGTGCTTTTGTGTGCCGGCCTGCTGCCTGCTACCTTTTTGCTGTGCTGAAGCTCTAAGTGCTCTCCAAGGGCTTGCTGGCTTGCCCCATGTTTTCGAAATCTCGGAGCCATCAAAGATTTCATCTGTGTACCTCTGCCATGGGACTTTACCACTCGTGTTTGTGGCCACTGTACTTGTGAAAATGATTATAGCAGGTCAGAGCTTCAACCTGCCTTGTGAACCAAGCAAGCGCCCTGCTTTTACCCCTGATGCCGCAACACCGAGGGACACCCTTCCAGTGTGACCCTGAGATCAAGCGTTCCATGCTGTGCCACGCCAAGACCCTGCATCTACACGAGCCACTGCAGCCCCCCGACCAGCCACCCTCAACACGACTCGCGGGCCGTTGTCACGCATCGCCTTGACGATCCTGGACTCGCCTGCTTCACCGCCCCCATTGCTCAGCAACGTGAGCCCCGCCTTTTCACGAAGCATGCTGCAGCGTGACTCGCCGACAGACAGCCTTTGTTTTCCCCAAGAAAATGTACTGTGATTCTCAAGACCCATCAACTTGGAGGAGTATTATGCTGATGAGACCTCCGACTTTGGTCCCAGGATCGCACTCTCCACGGCAGCTCCGCTGTGCTGTGTGTCACCTGCCAGCCCCTCTATTGCAGGGTTTGATTTCACCCTGATACTGGTCTCGTCTTCCTCTGACTTTTGCTGCATTGTGCCTGATTGTGTTTAATTTCCACAATTTTACTCTTTACTCTGCCTGATTGTGTTTAATTTTCATTGTTTACTCTGCCTGATTGTGTTTCATTTCCAATGTTTTACTCTGTGATCCTCTTGTATTTTGCCTCACCGCTGTTGCCCTTTTCCCCCTTCTTCCCGCCGTTTTTTCCCCCTGTTCCCGCTGCCGCGTCCACCCATGACCCCTCCCCCTGACCGCACCGCTCCCGCCTCCCAGCTACTCGTCCCTCCCCCTTCCAAAGGCGCGCCTAAGGCAAGCCCGTCTGCGCCCGTCCGCGACCCGACCGCGACCAGCGCCAGGACCCCTGGTTCTCCTAGGCCTCACCGCTACGACTCAACCACCCTCCATGCACTCAACCCCGGAAGACACGCCGACTGCGCAAGATCCTCGCCGAACAACACCCATGGGCAGTTCTCGTGCAGACCCTGCCGCAAACCTTTCACCATCGACAGAGCCCCCGCGACCGCCGAAGGAACGCCCGATGCACACACCACCGAAACCCTGACTTGCATCCTGCTCAACGTGCGCTCCCTGCACCGACACGCCATTGAGATCTGGGACCTTCTCGACACCCTCTCGCCCGACGTCGCCTTCTTCATGGAAACCTGGACCAACGCCACCTCTGGTCCCGACCTCGCCACCGCCATCCCTGACGGCTACAAGATCCAGAGAAAGGACCGTCCACACCGCCCAGGAGGAGGACTCGCCATCGCACACAAGACCCTCCTCCGCCTCTCCACATCCAGCACGAGTGACCCCCACTCCAACACAGAACACCTCCACTTCCAGATCCAGACAAGCCCCAGGACCACGCTACGCGGCACCCTCATCTACAGACCGCCAGGACCTCGCACCCACCACGCAACTACCATCGCCGAGCTCGCTGCACCCCACGCCATCACCTCCATGGACTACATTCCACTCGGTGACCTGAACTTCCACCTCGACAACGGCAATGACCCAGACTCCACTGCTCTCCTCGCCAACCTAGGGTTGAAGCAGCTCATCAACATGCCCACCCACATAGCGGGGGTCACACCCTCAACCCCATCTTCGCAAGAGGAACAAACATCCGCTTCTGCCACACCACCCAGCCCCTCTGGACTGACCACCACTGCATCCACTTCACCTTCAACACCACCACCGCACCCAAACCCGCCCTACGCCCGCCACGACGGAACTGGAGCAAGGTCATAGAGGAGCACCTCAACACCACCCTCCGTCAATACCCCCCCATCGCCGCAACCAACACCAACGCCGCAGCCAGAGAATTTCACCGCTGGGTCTCCCGCTGCGCCGACAAGCTCGCACCCCTCCGCCCCCGCCAAACAACGCCCGCTGAAAGCCGCCTGGTTCACCACAGAACTTCAAGAAGCCAGACGCTCCTGCAGACGCCTAGAGAAAATCTGGCGAAACCTGAAAACGACCACAAGAGCGCCCTGAATGAATACCACCAGTGCATAAGAGACACCAAACGGACCTTCATAAGAGACAAAGTCCAGACCAACGCGACCAACGCCAAGGAACTGTTCAACGTCATACAGCAGCTCGCAAAACCCACCTGCGAAGCCACGGACGTCACACCTTCCCAGGAACTCTGCGACAAGCTCAGCTCCTACTTCCATCTGAAGATCAAGGCCCTCTAAGACAACTTCAGCGAACCAACGACGAGCACCACCCCCCTACCCACCGCCGCCGATAAGCCAACCATCACGTCCTGGGATTCCGCTACCGTCAAACTCATCACAGCGACCATGAAGAAAACCCACTCAGGAGCCCCAACAGACCCCTGCCCACCGCACATCTTCCACAGGGCCGCCACCGTCATTGCACCCGAACTAGGACGCACCATAAACGCCTACCTCAGATCAGGCATCTGCCCAGATGACTGGAAAACGGGCGGAAGTAAAACCCCTCCTCAAGAAACCATCGGCCGACCCAACGGACCTGAAAAACTACCGGCCCATCTCTCTCCTCCCCTTTGCGGCCAAAGTCACCGAGAGACTCGTAAACGCCCAGCTGACCGCCTTCATAGAAGAGAACTCCATCCTGGACGCCTCCCAGTCTGGATTCCGCAGCAACCACAGCACCGAGACCGCCCTCCTCGCCGCCACTGACGACATCCGCATGCTACTCGACCAGGGACACACCGCGGCCCTCATCCTTCTAGACCTCTCCGCAGCCTTCGACACAGTTTCACATCGCACTCTCGCAGCCAGACTACACGATGCGGGAATTCAAGGAGCCGCCCTCGACTGGATCCAATCCTTCCTCTCCGGCCGAACCCAGAGGATCCGACTCCCTCCCTTCCTCTCCAAACCCACGGAAATCAACTGCTGAGTACCCCAGGGATCATCACTCAGCCCCAAGCTCTTCAACAGCTACATGGCCCCCCTCGCCGCCATCGTCAGACAGCATGGGCTCAGCATCGTATCCTACGCCAACAACACCCAGCTCATCATCTTGCTCATGAAGAATCCCGAAGACACCAGACTCTGTTTCCAGGAAGGCATGAAGAACGTGGCAGCCTGGATGAAGGACAGCTGCCTGAAGCTAAACTCAGAGAAGACCGAGGTCCTCATCCTCGGTCCCTGCACCTCCGCCTGGGACAACACCTGGTGGCCCTCCACCCTCGGGAGCCCACCCACCCCTACAGACCACGCTCGGAACCTCGGCATCATCCTTGACTCCTCCCTCTCCATGAACCGCCAGATCAATGCTGTCGCCTCCACTAGTTTCAACTGCCTTCGCATCCTCTGTAAGACCTTCAAGTGGATCCCCCCGACTGCAGAAGGACCATCACCCACGCACTCATTACCAGCATACTGGACTACGGCAATGCCCTCTATGCCGGAATCAACAAAACTCTTCTGAACAGACTCCAGACCATCCAGAACCCCGCAGCCAGACTCGTCCTCGGGACACCGCGCCATGAGCACTTGACCCAACACCTACGAGGCCTCCACTGGCTCCCCGTCGAGAAGAGGGTCACCTTCAAACTCCTCACCTACGCCTACAAATCCCTTCACAACATCGGACCCAAATACCCCAATGAGAGAGTATCCTTCCACGTACCCAAGAGGAACCTCCGAAACTCCGCTCCGCCGACCTCGCCCTGGCAGAGGTCCCCCGCATCCGCAGAAACAGAAAAGTCGGGAGAGCTTTCTCCTACATCGCAGCCAAAACCTGGAACGAGCTCCCTGTGAACATCAGACGCTCCCCGACCCTGCACACGTTCAGGAAGGACCTCAAGACCTGGCTCTTCGACTGATCCGGAGCCGCCCACCCGCCCCCAGCGCCTTGAGACCCTCATGGGTGAGTAGCGCGCTATATAAACCCCTGATTGATTGATTGATTGGTGCTCCTACCATAAGGAAGTTCATTTGCCTTCCTTTCATATTACACCTAAAAAAAGCAGATGAAATTATTGCACTGTGATTTTACCTGCATATTTTGAATGCACTTATGCAGAAAAGTATTGATTGTATTTTTATTGTTTTGGTCTTGTTTTGTTAGCAATACATAAAGTTGTTTTTATAAACGTGTGTGGAGTCTTTTTGTGGTGTATTCATTGTGCTACTGTGTGTGTGTTGCACAAACATTTTACACATTGTCTCTTTTGATAAGCCTGCCTGCTCTGCCTGCACCAAGCTACCACAGGGTGAGCACAGGTTATCTGATCTGAGTATCTAGCTTACCCTGACTAGAGTGGTGGGTTCTGCCTGGCCAGGGTGTATACCTTAGCCAACCAGAACCCCCATTTCTAACAACATGCATAATAAAGACAAGCATTGACAATAGGTCTGGCACTGGCAACCGATGTGATAGCTATTTTTTTTATTCGCTATTGCAAGCATATGCGACAAAAATAAAAAGAAGAAAAAATGCCCCACCTAAACCAGCAATGACATTTTGAAATTCTTCTTGGTAGCAAAAGAGGCTTTGAATTACTGACATAATTTAAACACATGTATGAAATTGGATTATTAGTAGTGCAGAATATGAGGCTTGTGCAAGTAATAGGTCCACAATTTCCCCTTACTGGGAACCAAGCATCCCATTGTAATGCTTGACTCTCACAGGGTAGAGAAGGAGGGCAGGCCAAGGTCTGATCATGAGAGGTGGTATAGGCTAGTAATCACCATTTGCTGGCATGCAATAATAACACTCAATAAATGATTGTTCAGTCAGTGATTTTTCTTTAGAAAAGGAAATGTACATTTATGACACACACACTACTAAATACTATGCCTTATTTGCAAATTAAAAGTTCTTCTGATGATATTCTGCAATCACATTTGACCCCTACTGGATCATGGCCCTCAAAATCACCCCCCTCCCACACCTATACCAGATAGACATCAAAACATAGGGGGATCACACAAATAAAACAAGCCTGTTGGTTTTATCAAGGTTCATCACAACATGTAAGGTAAGCCTATCGACTTTATCAAAGGTGCACCACTTAAAATACAAACAAGCCACATGTTAAAAACCATCAACATTTCACTATAGCCATTGTTCATGTGTAAATGTAATAGTTTCTGTTAATAAAGCATTTCAACATTGCTCAACAATCACTGTCATTATAAATGGTTATAAAGCATTACAAAAAAAAACATGTGTCTGTGTCTTCTTTATACATATTCAGGCCACAGGAAATGCTATAGTCATAGAACCAGCCCCTAGAGGAAACTGCACTCCCAGCTGAAGAACAAAAATTCCCAGCCGGGTCCCCACCCAGCCGGATCTCTTCACTGCTGGCACAGGAGCTGGCAGTTGAGTTCTCCCCTTGCGCTCCATACGGGCAGGGTGTTTTGTTTGTGGTGACCACCCTCTCCCCCCAGATGCAGCCATGGGGAGGAAGGGGAGCTCACCACTGTTGTGGGGAGCACAACAGTCCTCCCCCTTGGCAGTCCCTCGTCAGGAACCGGAGATGGGGTCCCGCCTTGTGTGGGCTAACGTTATGATGTACCCCCCTTCCATTTTTTTCAGGGCTTATAGCTGAGCGCCATGCGCTTCGATCCTCGCTGGGGGGTCAAAGATCACCAAACTTAAAATTGCCATTGGGCTGTTTTGGACGATCCTGGGTTCAGTTTACTCTAGCCATCACAACCAGTTGAAATAGCCCTCCTCACCTCCAAGTGGCACATTATGCAGGGAGCAGTCTTTACTGGCTCCAGGTGACAGCTTTCCTCCTTTCCTCTGTGTCTGGTGCTCCTCTCCTCTTGCTTGGGCACAGAAGTTCTGATGTTCCCCCAACTGGTTGTCAGTGGGTGTAAGATGGCCAGCCTCACTGGCCCTTGAAGAAACTCACTGGTCCTAGGGTCACCTGGGGGTAGAACCCTTAGTCCTTTAGGACATCAGGGGGCTTGTCATCCAGTTGTCTATAGCTGCTGCCTCCATCGCAGTCCGAGTGCCCAGAGACACCAAAAAGCACTCTCTCTCACTGATGCAAAAGGTTTTGAATGGGGGTTGAAGGTTCTAGAAGCCAGGCATCCCTGACCAATCCTAGGGTGCCAATCACCCCTCCACCCCTGTCCCAACCCTCCTGCACAGCATGCTGAGACAGTTCAAGATAGCACCATTCAGACGTCCCTGGTCACATATCTTCTAGAAGCCACAACTCCACGCCTTACTGACATCACTGCCAGGGTCTTTCCCACCAAAGCGTCAAAGAGGAGCCCCATCCTGTGCTGGCTTTAAGTGTCTGGACTTCTACCTTTGTTCAGTTGACCTGGGCTGTCTCCAGCCCTGATACAGTGTGACAGCTAATTAAGAGATGCAGATCTTCTTTCCCACCCCTTTTTCCTCAGGAGCTGAGGGAAGCACTGTTAATTACTCCTCTGGTGTGAGGAAGCCCTTGTTCCCTCTGTTGGGGAGTAGAGTAATTAACTTGGCCCAGCAGGGTGACAAAAGGCCTGGGCTCTAATCCTGAACCATAGAAATATGAAAATTCTGGATGACCCATAAGATGTACATATATCTGCTTGGGACTTGCATATTTGAATGGGTGCACCTTTTCACCCCAGTTTGATATTTTGCTGGAATTTGTAGGCCAAAGGGAAGCAAAACTGCACTCTAAGGCAGATTTCGCCCATATGTATAATAAAGTGTCACTGTAGCAAAACATTGAATCATACTGAGTTTAGCTGTGAGTGGCCACTAATATTATAAGGCCTACCCCAGGTCAATATCTAACCCTGCAGAGTCCCCTCTGCACAGGCTACATGTGTGCAGCTACTAGGCTGTGCATGACTGTAGTTTCACTCATGCAGCCCACACACGGTTGCATACATGTGTGCACACATGTAACCAGCTAAGTCCCCATTATCCTAGCTGAATTGCTATGGCCTTATCATAAAGGGTGGCCACTGGTAAAATCATGCATAGTCTTTTTACCACATGATCCGTGGTTGAGACACAGGTAGTGAGACTCACCCATAGCAAAAAGTCTGCAACTGAGTGAGCAAAAAATCTTGGGGCATATTATCAACAAACATATCGCCGCTTTTCCGGCACCTAGCGCCGGAAAAGCGGCGATTTCAGTAAATCACTATTTACAAGGACTCGCTAACGCGAGTTTCCTTGAGTTAGCTGCTTTTTTTCCCCCACTTTGCATGTCAGCGATGAACATCGCTAATGACATGCAAAGTGGGCGTTCCTGCCCACAACTCCATGTAAATACTCGCGTCCACGGTTTCGCCATATTTACAACCCTGCAGCAGATCCGCGAAGCGATATAAAAAACCGTGCTAACCGCGGTTATCACTGTAATTTAACGTCTCCTTTCATATCGACTTAGCTATACTGATAATGGGAGGTGGATTGCCTGGTTAGGTCCACACTCCCCTATCAGCAAGCATTTCAGTAGCGCTGTGAAATCTTCGCCGGATTTCACACGCTAATGCCGATTCTCGCCGTGTATCGCTGGTAATTACATCGCCTGTGCGCTAAGTGTTGCTAATATGCTGCTGACACGGCGATGTCAACCAGCGATACACGGCGGTATTGGAGAACGCGCTAAGCTAGTTTAGCGATAATTATCGCTACTTGTTGTTGATATGCCCCCTAGTTGTACTAAATGGGGCAGAACTCATTTTTCAAAAAAAAAGTCATTTGCAAATTAAAGTATTACCACACCAGACTTGTCTCTTGTACACTTCTTTTTGGGTGGATAATCACACTTGATCAAACAAAATGCCATCACTCACAGTGCAAGGGAGGCAATGGCTGAAGCCGGATGACATAAAGCCCATGCCGTGATGGGAGAAAACAAAATGTGAAAGGCAGTTGAACAGACCAACAGATGAAGAGGGCTGACCCAGAGCCCTCATATTGGCTGCATATATGTATGTATATATTCATATTTATGATTTTTTTTAAATTACATGAGACTGGCGAGGCAGCTAAAGCTCTCCCGAATGCAGACCTAATACGCACAGCCCCACTCCTACTCTCCAGAGTGTGAGAATGGTAGGTCCAGTATAGTCAAACTGATTACTAGCGCCAAGAGCCCTTATGGTGAACGTGCGCTCTACAAGTGACCCATAACATAACAACATAAGATTACACTCAAGTAGCTGCTATTATGATGCCTGGTTCCTGAGCACCAGGAAGAAGAACGAAGGGAAACATAATCTTAATCACTGTATCAGGATGAAAACTTGATTCTAAAATATTCCTCAAAGAAGAAAATGGCCACAGGTTTAAAAAAATCCTCTTTGCCTCTCTGCCCACTGCTCGTTTTAATGGCACTTTGAGAGTGTATATACGAAGGGCGGCAATAATAAAATTAAAATACATATTAATATATGAGTAGTATATATCTAAACTGCATGATTTAACTTCTATTTAATAAAGAAAAATCGTCTACAAACAATATAGACTCTGATTAGATAAGCCACTAAAGTGAAAAGAGTAGTCAGTCCGCATGACAAAATGTTTTCTTATTTTTCTTTACTTTAAATCATACAGATCAGCCATATGAAAACACACTAAGCAAATTAAAGTTTGAACTTTTCCACACATCCTAATTGATGATTCATCCTTTTTGTTCTTCCTGCATTGTCATCATTTTCAACAACATTAAATTCCAATTTGTTGAGTGACACAGGCCATCTGGTCACGAGCATATTACATTATAGATGCTCAGCACTGAAGCCACACACTGCATTCCAAGCTGTATATTCTACCTACACTGACATCTTCAGATATTTTACCCTGGTGTTTTTAACTTCTTTTATGTATGAAGTCCTGCAGAGGCAAAACTACTTCACTTTTTCTTACAAACATAGCTTATAAAATGGCCGGGCATTTCATTCTTCATATGATTCTGTAATACACTCAGCACCCAGGGTTATTTTCTTTCCAATTGCGCACACTGTGATCTCGTTTTTGTGTCCTGAGCACTGATTGGTTAGTAAACAATATGCATTGCGAGATGCTTTTTGACCACTATTGCCTCAGATCTTGGGGTATTATTACACTATACTATAAACTACCACTAGCATTTCTACAGCCCACATCACCATATGTATGGCCTCGTAGCACGTTTGGAATCACAGTGATATTTCCAGATGGTTCTACGGGCCATATATAGAGTATGGAGGATTGAACTCCATTGTGCCAGGTCAGCAGAGGGAAGAGGTACTCTGCCCTGGCAGATCTCAGCCCACAACGTTTACAGATCTCCGCTAGCTAGGATGAGAACTCTGTGCCTCCAACAGAGCTCACAGCAGCTACTCTGAAGACACTGCATCTTTTGCTGAGCATTGCCACTTTGAACGTGGTCGCCAGTCGCGGCCGACATGACTCGCGGGTGGGGGAGCGGGGGTCGCGCAGGGAGGGGGTTGTGTGGGGGGGTGTTAATTTTAAATACATTTAAAAACAAAACTTACCTTCGGCGGTCCGGTCCCGCGTCGCCCCCGCAGGAAGCAGCCGCAGGCAGCCTTCCTAGTCCCCTAAGCCAATCACAATGCTGTAATGGCAGCACTGTGATTGGCTGGGACGCTGACCGCACAGGCGTCTATGGGGAGCCCGTTTTCTCCATGCAAGCTGCATGCAGCCTACATGGAGAAAACGGGAGAGTGTGCATGACTGGTTTAGTCGGCCCTCGGGCTGACCAAACAGTCAGGGCCCACAACATTGGGCTAGCCACTCCTCCCTGACCCGCCCACCCACCCGCCCCCAACCAAATCCTTCTTCTGCTTTCTCACAGTGCGAGAAGCAGAACCATAAAATGGTATTTATACCATTTTATGTTTCTGCTTTTCGCACTGCGAGAAAGCAGTGGGGCGACGCTCCTCTGCCCACATGGAGGAGCCACCCCTGGTGGTCGCTCAGCAAGCTTTTTGTTCTTCAAAAACAAAGTCCAAGAGCAGGAAAAAATAAATGTTCCTGACATGTTGGAGTTTTCTCCCGGTGTGTGAGGGGTCATTTGTTTGCTCTACTGTTCGGGACTGCCTTTCTGGGTGGTCCCCAAAAGGTAAAGTGCACAGGAATGTCTGTCCTTAATAGAGCGGATGGTCTGAGGTACTTTGACCAATTACTCTATCTGATGGATTGCCAGAGCCATAGCCAGAAACCTACGGTGATATTTCCAATAAAATGTCAGAGCGTGGTGTTACTCCAAAATTGGTAACGCCACGCTCCGACATTTCTTAAAAGCAGGGATGCACCGTATTTACAAAAATATGGCGCACCCCTGCATTTCCCCTAGCACTGGTGCTAAAAAAGCTGCCTAGCGCCAGCGCAGGCACCCTTGCACCATTATGCAAGGGTGCCTGCGCTGCAGGGGTGATTGTTTATGTGCAGGAAGGGAAACCTTCCTGCACATAAACAATCTTTAAAGGTGTTTTGCTGTTTCAATGTGTGCTGCAGAATGCAGCACACATAGAAAGAGCAAAATACTAGGCAAAATTAATAATTTCTCCTCGTATAACCATCCTAAGACCAGGTTTTGCCTGGCCTTAGTTTTTGGCGCTGCCACATCCTTGTAAATATGGGACAGCGTCAAAAAGCAATGGGGGTTGCGGCGGAACGCCCACTGCAACACCCATTGCACGTCCCCTTCACGCTAAGTGAAGCATGAAATGGAGCTTTATTTACAAGACGGCACTAAGACACATTAAGTGGCTTAACGCCTCTTTTTAAATAAGGACAAGGGGATATCGCCACCTGAGCATAACTAAAAGTGACGTTCTGGTGGCGATATCCCCTTGTAAATATGCCCACCAGATTTTAGTGTCCTCTAATGATGATAACAATATAACAGAATTAAACTGAAGGTTTACAAGCAGTGTTGATAGGGTCATGGGGTTAAGGTCTTCTACATGTAGGGATGTTTTTGTAAGTATGTTGCTAAGTGTGGTTAAGTTTTTATGCGAAACACATTTTTTTTGTAATTTTAATTGCGTTATTTTTCTCCTGTAGAGATTGTTTGGAATATTGTGAAACCATTAAAGTTGTTTTAACAGTTATTAACACGATTGTATTGTATTGATACTGTTGTATTTTTAGAGGTTATCTCTAAATTCCCCTGTTGATATTTTTGTTATTTGAGTGCAAATTTTTGCCTTTTAAAGCACATTCATCAAACATGAATGTATTGCAACTTTTAAAACAAAGGTGAAGTGGCGAGGTTTTGATCTTAATTGTATGCTTGACCAACACGTTGTGTGAATTGAAGAGAATCCCTTTTTCTTTCTCTGACTTACATGTACATGCAAGCCTGTTACACTATACATACATATGACATGTGAGAATTCCAAACTAAACATCTTCTAGAGGTCTGCATACTGTGCATATATCTGAGTCAGGCCTCCGCTATTTGCAAATAATATGCACATACTCAATTGGGTGGGGGAGCGACCCCTGACCTTGACTGGTAGGTCGCTCCCCCACCACACAGCTCCGTCTGTGTGCCCTGCTGCTGCCCCTGATTGTGCTCGTTTTTCCTTTCTGTGCCCCCTTGCTGCCCCTGATTGTGCTCTGTTTTTTCCTTTCTGTGCCCCCTTGCTGCCCCTGATTGTGCTCGTTTTTCCTTTCTGTGCCCCCTTGCTGCCCCTGATTGTGCTCGTTTTTCCTTTCTGTGCCCCCTTGCTGCCCCTGGATTGTGCTCGTTTTTCCTTTCTGTGCCCCCTTGCTGCCCCTCATTGTGCTCGTTTTTCCTTTCTGTGCCCCCTTGCTGCCCCTGATTGTGCTCGTTTTTTTTTCCTTTCTGTGCCCCCTTGATGCCCTGATTGTGCTCTGTTTTCCCTTCTGTGCCTGTTTCCCGCCGCTGCGCCTGCGGCCCCACCCCTCACTGCCCATTCGCTGCCCCATTCCCTGCTCCTCCCTCCCACCTCCCCATTTATGATGGCCGCTGCGTGGTGAAGAGAGCGACCCCTGACCTTGACTGGTAGGTCGCTCCCCCACCACACAGCTCCATCTGTGTGTCCTGCTGCTGCCCCTGATTGTGCTCGTTTTTCCTGTCTGTGCCCCCTTGCTGCCCCTGATTGTGCTCGTTTTTTCCTTTCTGTGCCCCCCTTGCTGCCCCTGACTGTGCTCGTTTTCCTTCTGTGCCTGTTTCCCGCCGCTGCGCCCTGCGGCCCCACCCCTCACTGCCCATTCGCTGCCCCATTCCCTGCTCCTCCCTCCCACCTCCCCATTTATGGCGGCCGCTGCGTGAGTGAAGAGAGCGACCCCTGACCTTGACTGGTAGGTCGCTCCCCACCACACAGCTCCGTCTGTGTGCCCTGCTGCTGCCCCTGATTGTGCTAGTTTTCCTTTCTGTGCCCCCTTGCTGCCCCTGATTGTGCTCGTTTTTCCTTTCTGTGCCCCCTTGCTGCCCCTGATTGTGCTCGCTTTTTCCTTTCTGTGCCCCCTTGCTGCCCCTGACTGTGCTCGCTTTCCCTTCTGTGCCTGTTTCCGCCGCTGCGCCTGCGGCCCCACCCCTCACTACCCATTCGCTGCCCCATTCCCTGCTCCTCCCTCCCACCTCCCCATTTATGGCAGCCGCTGGGCGGCCGAGCAGCGGACATGCGCAGCGGGCGCGCCGCTGGCGCGCCGAAGGCGCGCCTAAGGCAAGCCCGTCTGCGCCCGTCCGCGCCGTGACCGCGCCCAGCGCCAGACCCCCTGGTCTGGCCATCCCCCGCGCCTGCCACATCAACAGACGCTGATACGACGCCAGCACCCTCCACGCACTCAACCCCGGAAAAGATCACGCCTGCTACCAGGCCACCCCGAAGCGCACCCAAGGGCCCTTCACCTGCCGGAACTGCAGCTTCGCCAGCACCCGCCCCGCCAAACCACCGCCCAGGAAAGAGCCCAACTACCTCAGAAGCATCCTCCTCAACACCCGCTCCGCCCGCAAACACGCCATCGAACTCTGGGACCTTCTTGACTCAACCTCCCCAGACGTCGCATTCCTGACAGAGACCTGGCTGAATCCCGCTTCAGCCCCCGACATCTCCATTGCCATCCCGGACGGATACAAGATCACCCGCAGGAGACCGCACTAACGGAGTCGGAGGAGGCATCGCCATCGTCCACAGGAACACCCTCAGAGTCTCAACCAACACCGACGACACCCTCAGCACCGCCGAACACATGCACTTCCAGATCCACACCGATCCCAACACCACCCTCAGAGGAACCCTCATCTACAGACCCCCGGACCCTGACCACAGTTCAGCGATTCCATCGCTGACTTCGTCAGCACACACGCCATCGCCTCCACGGACTACATCCTCCTCGGGGACCTGAACTTCCACCTCGAGAACAACAAGGACACCAACTCCACCACCCTGATCGACAACCTCGCCACCCTCGGACTCAGACAGCTCGTGACTACACCCACCCACGCCGCCGGCCACACGCTCGACTCCATCTTTTCCGCAAGCCCACACGTCTCCTTCAACCACACCTCCGAACCCCACTGGACTGACCACCACTGCATCCACTTCACCTACAGGAAGCCCACCACGCACCACCGCACCGAACAAATGCCTCGCCGCTGCTGGAGCAGAGTCACAGAAGACCAGCTAACCACAACCCTCGCCCTGAGCCCACCCGCCGAACCCTCCGACCCCGACACCGCCGCCCGCAACCTCAGACAGTGGATCGACGACTGCGCCAACACCCTCGCCCCGCTCAAGAATCCGCCCAACAGCCACACCAGCAAGAAAGCCACCTGGTTCACCGAAGACCTCCAGGCCTCCAAACGAACATGCCGAAAACTGAGAAGATCTGGCTCCACGAACGGACAGCGGACAGCTACGCCGCCCACAAGAGCGCCACCCGCAGTCACCATCACCTCATCAGATCCGCCAAAAGGGCCTCACTCAAAGACCGGCTAGACAACAACGCACACAACAGCAAAGAGCTCTTCAACATCGTGAAGGAACTCTCCAACCCCAGCTCCAACACCAACGACATCCAGCCGTCGCGAGACCTCTGCGACTCACTGGCCACCTTCTTCCACCGCAAAATCGCCGACATCCACGACAGCTTCAACACCATGACCGCCCCGGCAACCACCGAGACCACTGCCCCCACAACCACCAACCGCCTGCTCTCCTGGACCAACATCAACGACGAGGACACCAGCGAGATCATGAACACCATCCACTCCGGTTCACCGCTAGACCCGTGCCCTCACCACATCTTCAACAAAGCCAGTACAGCCATCGCGCCCCATCTCCGGAAAATAATCAACATCTCCTTCGAGACAGCAACCTTCCCGGAAAGCTGGAAGCACGCCGAGATCACCGCCTTACTCAAGAAACCCAAGGCAGACCCCAAGGACCTCAAGAACTTCCGACCCATCTCTCTGCTCCCGTTCCCCGCGAAGGTCACCGAGAAAATCGTCAACAAACAACTGACCCGCTACCTCGAGGAGAACAACATCCTGGACCCTTCGCAGTCCGGCTTCCGCAGCAACCACAGCACCGAAACCGCCCTCATCGCCGCCACCGATGACATCAGGACCCTGCTAGACAACGGAGAAACAGCAGCCCTCATCCTCCTGGACCTATCAGCCGCCTTCGACACGGTCTGCCACCACACACTACGAACACGCCTTCACGACGCCGGGATCCAAGAGAAGGCCCTGGACTGGACCACATCCTTCCTTTCCGGCAGAACACAAAGCGTCCGCCTCGCCCCTTCCGATCCAAGGCCACCAAGATCATCTGCGGCGTACCCCAAGGCTCCTCCCTCAGCCCAACGCTGTTCAACATCTACATGGCACCCTCGCCCACGTCGCCCGACAGCACAACCTCAACATCATCTCCTACGCCGACGACACCCAGCTGATCCTCTCCCTCACCAAAGACCCTCACACCGCCAAAGCCCACCTCCACGAAGGAATGAAGGCCGTCGCCGAATGGATGAGGACCAGCCGCCTGAAGCTGAACTCGGACAAGACGGAGGTCCTCATCCTTGGTTCCAACCCTTCAGCCTGGGACGACTCCTGGTGGCCAACATCACTGGGAACAGCCCTGCCACCCACCGACCACGTACGCAACCTAGGGGTCATCCTCGACCCCACCCTCTCCATGACTAAGCAGGTCAACGCCTTTTCCTCATCCTGCTTCAACATCCTCCGAATGCTCCGCAGGATCTTCAAGTGGATCCCCTCCGAAACAAGAAAAACAGTCACCCAGGCCCTCGTCACCAGCAGGCTGGACTACGGAAACGCCCTCTACGCAGGAACGACGGCTAAGCTCCTGAGACGGCTGCAACGCATCCAGAACGCCTCTGCACGTCTTATCCTCAACATCCCCCGACGCAGCCACATCACACCCCACCTGAGAGACCTGCACTGGCTCCCTGTCAACAAGAGGATAACCTTCAAGCTCCTCACCCACGCACACAAAGCACTCCACAACTCCGGACCAGCCTACCTCAACAGACGACTCAGCTTCTACACCCCCACCCGCCAGCTCCGCTCGACCAGCCTCGCCCTCGCCACAGTCCCCCGCATCCGGAAAACGACCGCCGGTGGCAGATCCTTCTCCCACCTCGCCGCCAAGACCTGGACCACCCTCCCCACCAACCTCCGACAGACCCAAGACCTACTGGCCTTCAGAAGACTCCTCAAGACCTGGCTCTTCGATCAGTAGCAGCACCACCCCCCTCTTCCCCCAGCGCCTTGAGACCCTCGCGGGTATGTAGTGCGCTTTATAATTGACATGATTGATTGATTGATTGAATTGCAAATAAAAAGCGTTAGAAATAAAAAAAGAAAGGTCTTCTTACTAAATAAAGGCAGCAAGGCCTTCTGATGCACATGCTGTAATTGATACTACATCCATTTTATGTCTGGAAGAAAGACCATTGTATTGGAGTCTGGGTTTTGCTAAATTTTCATTTTTCATATATAAATATTAAGTTGCTGCCATAAGAATCTACACAACACTGTGTCACATTCTAATGTAGACATGAACATCAGGTATCTTCCCAGAGACTTCAAGACCACCTACATCAAGCTGATCATGAAAAACAAAACCTCAACACAGCAGATTCAGTTCACCACCAACCAATCTACAATAGATTGTCTTGGCAAAATAGTGGCCTTGGACCAGGTCTTCTCAAAAGAAATAATCTATTCTCCTATCACAAAACTGCTTTCTGACCAGGAAGAAGAACCACATTTGCTTTGAGTTTCATCCAGGATGGACAGAAGACAACAGTGAGCAGAAATGGAGGGTCTGCCCTATTACTACCGGCCCAATCCATTGTCTTTGATGCAGTCCACTTCCCCACACTACAAATTAGACTAGTAGATATCAGAAGTCAAGGACCTTTTCTAGATTGGATTGCATCCTACCTCTGCGAAAGATGAAACAAATCTCGCCCCACTGTACACTTCAGCTCCTTTCAGCACTAAGTCCCACGATGCTCTATCATCTCTTCACTCTTGTGCAACTCCTATCTCACGTAACTACAGGAACTCTTCAGGTCCTTAATTCAAACCTGTTACAGCTACACGTATGACACTCATCTTAAAAATTCAGAAACCTGACAAATTTGTTCTCTATTGGCATAGACTATTGCCTTCGAGCTGAAGTCAAATGGATACTGATCAAATACCTGAAACTCAACACATCAAAAACTGAGCTCCTCGCTACTAGGAGCTGGGACACATAGCACCCCACCACCATCGATCCCAGGAATGTGCAACATCTCAGAAGACAAGTATAGACCTGCAAGTGACTATGGAGTCTGTCCTAACTCCAAAAGTGAAACAATTTAACAAAAGTGCCTGCCTCATCGTATTTACCCTGTGCCAAATTTTATTTCTTCTAAGTGTTCCTCCAATGCCCAGGCCACTATCATACTGATACTATTGCACCTGGACTATGCAAACTTGTATCTTTATTCTACCTATCATGAAGAAGTCTACAGAGAATTTAGTATATGATGACAGACAATTACTACACCTATAGAACCACATCAATCTAACCATGCAAGCACTCCACTTGTTATGCACAGCTAGGAAACTCTTCAAGGCATTCTGTTTTAGCCACAGGGAAATCCATGGCACTGGACCATCCCCCATCCAAGTGAAACTTGAGTGATAAAAGCAAAATCGAATCCTTCACTCAAGAAGGATACCCGCAGTGTCTGTTGCCCCTTTTAAGAATTTGTGGTATCTCATTGTTTGTTCAGACAGCCAACTGAAGAACTCTGTGCTGACAAAGAAAAGAAACATTTATCATCACCTGGGATTCAGGAAGGCAGCAAAATGTGGATCTCCCTCAAAAGATGATCACCTTACAGGAAACAATACCAACCCAGTACCTTGCCGTGACTTCCTCATGTAATGAAGAATTAATCATGCATATGCTACTAAGCATGTGCATGATTAACTCTTCCTTCCCTCCACTTCAATCCATGATAACGTGCAGGCACAAGTTTGCCATGACATGAAAGAAGCATTTGGCTGATCATTATGCACAATATCAATACTCTTCCCATATTGGCCAAACTATAAACCTTCATGCCACCAACTTTAGCACAACAAACAGATTAGGGGTCCTGAGTTCAAATGTTAGTAAGACCAACTCAGTCTTCCATTTTTCTCAGATCAGTAAACTAAATAATAATGATGCCTGCTATTTATAGTGTGAAGAAGCACAGTGTGTATAAATTGTTATCTAAAAACATTGCTCACCCTTTCATGTTGATCAACATATTTAAGCACTGCAAAATGGCCCTGTGGATTTCACACTTTTGAAAGGACCTGACACCCAATCTACAGAGGTATATTCACATTTATTTGGTTAGTACACTACTGCTGCCAACAGAATAGTTCTCATTTGTCATCTCAGAGTGAGGTTCTCAGAATCCTTTAATATACTAATTACAATAATTTGCTTTAATATTGAAGTCTTGCAATGTATTACAGTGGAATCTCCTCTAACTCTGTTGAATTCAAGTACATGAATGTGCAAGAATACTCTGCCTATCTGCAGGCCCTCCATGACCTTTGACAAAACTGTTAGGTCGGTGATTGTGAGCATTTTTTCCTCTCAGGAACAGAAGATCAGCTGTATTTTTAACACTTCAGCTTTGTGACAGTGGTACATCATCTTGAACATTGACTTATAGATATGACAAAGATTAGTCCACTGACTTTTTTATGGTGCTGTGTTAAGTGGGGAAGGTATTGACCCATTCAGGTATATCCAACAAGATCCTTGGTCTGGGTGGAAGGTTTTGCATGCAGGGTGTGTAATAGTTCTACAAACAGCTGCATGTCTGAGCCATTTTCATTTTTTTTTATTTTTTTTATTTAACTTTTACCAGAGGATTACAAAATCAATTGATTCTTCACCATACTTCGTCCCCCTCCACCCCCTCCCCGGGTCCGAAAGAAAGTTAACAATACATATTAAATTGACAAGCAGTGGGAATCAACTAATGCATAATTTAAGACATTTCAGTGTAGTATTCAACGAGCAGAATAACAATCTATTTGAAAAAAGATCAGACCTATATTGGCATTGACAAAGACAGAGAGAACAGTCTGAAACAAGCAACGAAGGAGGGGGAAGGTGAGAGGTAAAAAAAAGAGAGCAATCCAATCTGGGGGGAGGGGCGGGAGCAAAGCAGGGAGGAGGAAACAAAACAAATCAAAAAAGGCATCACAATAGCATATTAATTACACAGTGCATTCAGTATAATTTCTATATGTTCAAAGTACTAAGGTATTAAGCCATCTGTCCAACGGGTCCCAGATTACAATGCCCTTTTTCTTTGCACGTCTGCCTTTTTTAGCATAAATGGCCTTCTCTAACTGATAAGTAGCCAGCAGTCTAGCGTGCCATTGGCCAAAAGAAGGAGGTTTCGGATCCTTCCAGTGTGTAGCAATACAGATCCGAAGGATAGTCATTGCGACAAACAATAATGCACCCCCTTTCTTGAGATTAATCGTATCATATAGTCCTAACATGATAGTAGTTGGTGTAAGTTGGATATCTAATAGAAGAACTCTGTTTAAAAACCGTTGCACTTCTTTCAATAGTGATTCTAATTTTGGGCATGTAGCAAACATATGCACAGAGTCCGCGCAGTATTCTGCGCACCTCGGGCAATTTGTTCCACGGCCCGTAGCCCATTTAGCAATCCTGCTAGGAGTAATATATAAAAAAATAGCCTGTTTTATAAAATTGTGCTTGTAATTTAGGTGACAACAGATATGTTTGTGCCAGACCGAGGGCTTCACAAAATGTATTAGGCGGAACATTCAATTTCTGCTGCCATTTTGCATCTGTTTTACCTAAATCATCAGGTCGTCGTTCGTTTAATATGTAATATATACTTCCTATCCTTGGCAAATTAGAGCCGAGCAGTCTATCTAGAAGGTCTATCTTTGCAAATCCTGCTACTCCCCGGTTTTATTTGTTAAATATCTTGCGATAGCTTGATACTGAAATATCTGATTACTATTTAATTTATAGCGGGATTTCAATTCTTCAAATGAGCAAATACCATCCGGAGTGATCAGATCCCCTAGTTTAGAGATACCAGCTTGATACCAATATTGGAGATATGTATTTTTAAAAATTAAAGGTAGATTATCGTTATTTCTAATAGGGGTATAATAATTCAGTTTAGCCAATCCAAATGATTTACGGATATTAGAAAAAACCCGATAGACACTTATCAATGTTTAGAATCGGACCCTCTTGTAATAACTGAATTCCAGCTGGCGCCAGAGGCAGCCCCTAGCATTTTCCCCTAGAAGTAGAAAATAAGAGGAAGGCAATCCTGATGAACTTAGGATGCAATCATCATACAGTAACTCGGGGCTGTATTGCAGGGCAGCAGCCCAATAGTATAGTTTTAGGTTGGGGAGAGCCCACCCTCCTCTATCTCTAGGCAGAGAGAGTAAGTTAAGAGCTCTCCTCGGCTGTGAATAAGCCCAAATAAACTGGGAAAAAATTTGTTCAAACATTCGAAGCATATGATTATTAAAGTCTAACGGGATTGTCCTAAGAAAGTAAAGTAACTTGGGAAAATAGGTCATTTTTAAAACATTACATCTCCCCACTATTGTGAGATGTAAATTATTAATTTTTCGGAGTGACTTCTTCATATCGGCTGCCAACAGGGTCAAATTTTCTTTAACTATTAGGTCTAAATCAGAGACTATATTGACC
This sequence comes from Calotriton arnoldi, assembly GCA_963921515.1. Taxonomy (NCBI): domain Eukaryota; kingdom Metazoa; phylum Chordata; class Amphibia; order Caudata; family Salamandridae; genus Calotriton; species Calotriton arnoldi. The sequence goes on from CAWUFW010017219.1 coordinate 106,171, forward strand.
CCTAAGTATTTAGCTTTCTTGGTAATTCTATCATCCTCCCAGGTTATCTTCTTGTTTATCACGATCTGCGTTTTTGTTTTGTTAAGGGCATATCCAGAGATTATTCCAAATTCTTGAGCTTCTTGTTCCAAAGCCCTAATAGCCGATTTGGGTTCAGGTGTTATTATGGCAAGATCATCGGCATAAGCCATGATCTTTGTATCAGTACCAAATCTATTCACTGCTGAGATTGTAGGGTTTAATTCAATTCTTTTAATCAAAGGGTCAATATAAAGGGCGAAAAGTAGCGGGGAGCAAGGGCACCCCTGTCTCGTCCCTCGTGATATCTTTATTTGTTCTGACAAATGTCCATTAATTAATATTCTAGCTACAGGATTTTGATATAATGACTGTAATGCCTGAACTATCCTGGGTCCAAAGCCGATCCGTCGCATGACAGCCCATAAAAATTGCCAGGAGACCCGATCAAACGCTTTTTCGGCGTCTAGAAGAATTAGTGAGATTGGGTCTCCTGTCACCTCTGCGACGTCGAATAAAGTAATAGTCCGACGGACATGCTCGGTGGTACCCTTTTTGGGATAAACCCATGTTGCCAACTAGAAACAAGTGGCTCAATATTTGAGGATAATCTAGAGGCAATAACTTTAGAAAATATTTTAGAATCAGTGTTAATTAAAGTTATAGGTCTGTATGATGACATCTCCAAGGGTGATTTATCTTTTTTAGGAAATATTACGATTTTAGCAGTTGACCAAGAGCTCGGTGGTGAGGCCCCGTCAAAAATAGAGTCTACACCGTCAGTAAAAAGATCTTTTATTTGTTGCGAGAAAACTTTATAAAATTCAATCGGTATGCTATCTATACCGGAGGCTTTACCATCTGGTAGGCTAGCTAAAGCTACGGCGATCTCATCCCAGGCTGGAGGGGCTTCCATTGTATCACGTTTATTATTATTAAGTTCAACTATCGGTATTGTCTCTAGATAATCGCTAATCTCGATTTCTCTATACTCGGTAGACCCTACGATCTCTTCAAGATATAATTTCTCATAGAATTTCCTGAAAGCTTCCTCTATTTTTTTAGGATCAGTGGTTATCCCTTCAGTATCCGTTTGGATTGAGGAGATTGTATTCGCTGTTACCTGCTGTCTAGTGGAGATAGCCAGTTGGTGACCAATAATTTCACTACATTCATAAAGTTTTTCTCGAGACGCTGCCCACTTAGCAGCTGTTCTCTCTGCTAAAATGTCCCCCATCTTTGACTTAGTAACTGTTACCATTGTCTGTGCTTCTTCTATTCCTATACCTGCCTGAACTGCCTGTATTCATTTTTTTCAGCATCTACCATTTGCTTTTGTAAAAGGTCAACTTGTATTTTCTCCTTTTGTTCCTCCCAATGGAGAAGCGAAGTGTCTCTCCCCTTATGCCTGCCTTCAAGGTATCCCATACTACCATTGTTGACGCAGTCCCAACATTTATATCCAAAAACTCTTGGATCCAGCCAGTCATATGTTCTCGATAGCTGTTGTCATATAAGAGTGCCCTTTCAAATGTCCAGTTTGAGCTTAGTCCCCTATCGACACAGCCCTCTAGATTTAGAATGAGCGGATTATGGTCCGATAATAGTCGGGGGGCAATATCAATACAACAGTCATGAATTAGTGAGGATGAGACAAAGAAATAGTCGAGCCTCGCCAGAGATAGGTGAGGGGCTGAAAAAAAGGTGAACCCATTTTGACCAGATTTCAAGTGAACCCAAACGTCTTTCAAGCCATGAGTGTTTATCAAGTTAATCAATGCCCGAAAGACTTTAGGCTTCCTTCCTCTGTAGGCCCAGAGTTTATCAGACTCCCAAACGCTAGGCAGGTTTATGTTTAGATCACCACATAAAATTACAGGGAGCGGCCAATGTACTAGCTCATCATTTATGTCGTTAATTACCCCTGGATCATCTAAATTACTTGCGTAAATAGAACAAATCGTAAAAACAAAGTTGGAGGGAGACAGCACCCTGCAATTACCCATCTTCCTAAGGAGTCAGATTTCACCTGGTTCACGACTAAAGGTAGAGTCTTCCGGGCCAAAATCCCAACTCCCTTAGCGCGAGCACCTTGCGATGTTGCCCCAACAATTTTGAATCCTAAGTAGTTCAACAAGGATTTCTGACCCCCTACAATGTGGGTCTCCTGGAGACACACAATGTCCGTCCTCATTAATTGCAAAGCCTGAGCGGTCCTTTGTCTCTTCAAAGGATCATTCAAGCCACAGATGTTAATCGAGGTGCTTCTAAGTTTTTTTAGTATATTAATTTTCAGATTTTAGATATGACCACGTATGGTTATCGAAAAAACCGCAGCCCTTTTTGCGGCATGTTTCTATCTTCCGCATGTAAAGAGTTTTTTTGTTTTTTTCGGTTTTTTCCTCCTCCCTTTTCCTTTCTTCCTTCTTTAAAAAAAAATTGGCTTCTAGATTGTTTCTCCCACTTAGATTGCTTCTCTCTCTGATTAAATCACCCGTAATTATCACTCCCACCTCTCCTCCCCAGCCCCAGCCCCCCAAGCCCTCCCCCACTTCCCCACATCTCATCCCCCTGCCGCTCGTTATACATATATTTTTTCCTAATTTATTATACCAAGATTTTTAAACAGAATCAACATTTTGACTTTTAGTCTTACTGAATTCATTACAGACCCCCTTCCCTCCCTCCACCCCCCCCAAAAAAAGCAGTCAGGATAGCCCTGAATGATGGTGAACAAGTGTGAGTCCCCGGCCGCCAGCCTACTCAATATTTTACCCGCTAGTCAGCAAAGTTAGGCTGATCTGACCCCTCGAAAAAAAGAAAAAGAAAAACAAATCTTGAGAGGAAGGAAAAAGAGAAAGAAAGGTTCTTGATGAAAGATTCCGATCCCGTTCTCCATCAAATTAGTCCTTGTGGTCTATATCAAAGTTGTTATCTATATATCTTATCTTATCTTTTCTTTCTTCCCGCAATATCCTTTAGATACTCTCCAGCTTTAATTTCGGATAAGAAAACCCGAGTAGTGCCTTCATATATCACTTTCAATCTTGCTGGGCATTTTTTCCTCTCAGGAACAGAAGATCAGCTGTATTTTTAACACTTCAGCTTTGTGACAGTGGTACATCATCTTGAACATTGACTTATAGATATGACAAAGATTAGTCCACTGACTTTTTTATGGTGCTGTGTTAAGTGGGGAAGGTATTGACCCATTCAGGTATATCCAACAAGATCCTTGGTCTGGGTGGAAGGTTTTGCATGCAGGGTGTGTAATAGTTCTACAAACAGCTGCATGTCTGAGCCATTTTCATATGGATAAGTTTCATAGATCTATGATTGAGATTCTCTCCTGGTTGTTGAAGCGAGTCAGCTAAAAGCCACCCATGACCACTTGTTCCAGAGTCTAAATATATGCTTAAAACATTTCAAAGAACAAATCAAAACTGAAGGCTTGAAAAGTTTAAATTTGGCAAATAAGGTGAGAACATTTTTCTCTGAAGATGAAAGCAAACTATGGGTTTGCCATTGTTCTGTAAACTTTTCATGCTGTTATGGAATTGCTGCTGTAAGCAAGGGGGGTATCTCCCCTGAATAGCATGGGCTCATGACTTCCAAAGTATTAGCTCCTGTTGGAAATAGGAGTATCCTAACACCCATGTTTGTTTCATCTGTTCTAAAATTTGCAGGAAAACCAAATATCTCACCAGCCGCTCCCAAATGCACTAAGCAATAATGAAGTAATGCCCTTCCAAATTATCTGTTTGGCTTTGTGTGGGTAGTCAGTGATTTTTATGTCATACGGTATCAATAAAGAATGGATGCCTCATCAGACAAGAAGCTTTCAATACTCTGGGCCTAATTTATAATGTGGTGTTGCTGTGTCTTTGCCACGTTCTGTGCACTCACTCTCAATGCCTCCCCAAAAAAAGACATACCCAGGTTTAAATAAAGTACCCTGACAAACCAACTAATTCAAGACAGTTAGGTACACACAGAGACAGTTAGGTACACACAGAGATCAACCAAAAGAAAGCACAGACTGGCCAGTCTCCAACAACACAGCATCATTGATATTAAGGTATGCCCATTTTCTTTAGAAGGCTTTTTTTTTTGTTCCCACCTTGTTCCATGAACCTTGTAGTTGTTCATTGTTTTGTGTTTGGGTGGCACTGGGTTTCAACAGAATGGGCCTCATCACAAGAGGCGCGGCTAATGTCGGTAAGTGCATTAATTGCTGCAACCGCACATTTCTTAACTAAGAGTTTTGTGATAATTAGTGGAAGATCAAATCTTCCTAATTTATCTGGGAAAACATGCCTGGTATTGACTGGAACACAAGGATTGTGGTGGTATAAGCACCAAAATTTGAATGTTATTCCCCCAAAACTTGTAATTGGGTGATATTTATTGTGATGTCAATGCCTTAGCCCTTGGTGGCCATGTGCCAGGGTAGTCGTTTTGTGTAGTCAGTGTGCTTTGTTTTTGCCATATGCCTGCATGTGTTCTTTGCTGTCCATGCCTTCATCCTTGGTGGACAAGAGCCAGGGTGGCCGCTTTGTGTAGCCAGTATGCTTTCCTTTTGCCATAGGCCTGCATGAGCTCTTTGTTGTTAATGCCTTCACCCTTGGCGGACATGTGCCAGGGCAGCCATTTTGTGTGAAAAGTGTGTTCCTGTCCACTTTTCAAATCCATTTTCTGGGGCATTAATAGAAGAGGCCTATGCCTTTTTGTCCATGTTTTATTTTTTCCCTGATATGAGTTTAATGTGCTTGAGGATGATTGTGGTATGTATGCACAGTGCTTTCTATACACTTGTTCCTTTTTCCCCTGTGCCTCCTTGCCTCTCATATATTTTTTTGTTGTCCCTAGGGAGACACCAGCAATCATTTTTTTTTTCAGTTATTTGATTTTTCCCAGTCCCCCTTGCATGCCATAGGCGCACACCAGCAATAATTATTTTAAGGATTATTCCATTTCCCCCAGCAACCCCTGCCTGCCATAGGACATATTAACAGAAAATAGTGGTTCCCGTGGGATAATAAGACCATATATTGATGATAGGATGCGCAATCGCAATGGAAGGGTTAGGATGATGTCAGAGAAAGAAGGAACCATATACATCTTTGGTTCGGTTTAGTACAATCTTATTTTATATTCTTTCACAAAGAAAATTATTTACAATGAAAAAAGGAAGTGTGCATGGTGTCCCCAGTGAAAAAACAGGAACCTAAGAAATTAGTGACATAGTTGTGACAGTTCTTTACAAGGTTTCCAAAATGTTTATAAAAGTCGACCATTGGTAAATCTATACATAGTATCCAGCAACTATATACAATGATACGCGCTGTGAATGGTTCGCTCTCTCTTTTTGTCGACGACGTTTCGACCCTTTGTGCAGTCTAGGGTCTCATCAGGATCTAAGAATGTAGGGACATCTAGGAAAAGAAGATTAAAGTAAGCATCTTCAGGTCTGTCTTCACTTTTTTTCGTTTTCCACCGAAAACCGGATGACACCGTGCTGCGGCAATCACTAGTGATGCCTGCGTGTCAATCCGGTTTCGGCTGGATCACGTCTTCACTTAAGGGCCAAGCGAGCACAGGCTCACTGTCATTTGGCCTTCAGCAGGCAGACACACGCTGTCGTGCTGCCCGTGCAGTGGATTCTCACGCGCTCCAGGAACTTCATTGTTATCAAGGTAAGATTCTCACAGTGCATGCTGCGCACTTCTAAAAACAGAGTAACTTTAATTACCCTTTCCCTAACGCCTGGATTAATCTCCCGATTCCTGTCATTCACAGGATCTATTGAAGACACATGCAGACAGACTAACGCTGTGACTGCATGCATGTAATATCACACCGTAATTTGGTAAGAATTTCTGTTCTTGTCCAGACACGCTGTGTCTCATTATTTTAGGCGCCCATTATTGACTCAGCAATTTCACAACCCCTGTCACTTACAGGTTATGGACCTCCACTTTGCTCACACCTGTGAACACTCGTGAACCACAGGTCAGCGCGGCCGCGACGCCTGTGCAGACCGTCTATAATCAGGTAATTTCTGTTTCCACCAGTTACTTCTGTGTGGGACAATCTGCATACTATCCAATACGGAGCAGGTTTTGACGGTTTCCTGTTTTCCACAGAGTTCCTTTTTATACCAGCCCACACACGCTACAGTGTGCCATCACTTCGTTAATAGCCTTGATCTACCCATTGATTGCCAGCCTTCACCCTCACTTGGGGTAAATCCTCGTGATTGTGCATTAGTAACAGTTTAGACAGAAATTACACCACCTTTACTCCCATTGCCTGTTGTCTCCATATCTGATTCACTCTCCTTTTTTCTTCTCACAAAACTAGTACCCGGCTGGGTCCCTTGTGAGTATCTTTTTCTTGTTCACTATCACCCACTGTCGGCACACACTCTTCACGCGGCTGCGCAGTCTACCAACCAGGTACTCCTGAGTTTTACGCCTTGTGCTCCATTTTGTTGCATTTGTGCCGGTACATGGGCCATATGCTTTCTTTATTCTTCTTTTCCTAGATGTCCCTACATTCTTAGGTCCTGATGAGACCCTAGACTGCACAAAGTGTCGAAACGTCGTCGACAAAAAGAGAGAGCGAACCATTCACAGCGCGTATCATTGTATATAGTTGCTGGATACTATGTATAGATTTACCAATGGTCGACTTTTATAAACATTTTGGAAACCTTGTAAAGAACTGTCACAACTATGTCACTAATTTCTTAGGTTCCTGTTTCTTCACTGGGGACACCACGCACACTTCCTTTTTTCATTGTAAATATTTTTCTTTGTGAAAGAATATAAAATAAGATTGTACTAAACCGAACCAAAGGTGTATGTGGTTCCTTCTTTCTCTGACATCATCCTAACCCTTCCATTGCGATTGTGCATCTTATTATCAATATATGGTCTTATTATCCCACGGGAACCACTATTTTCTGTTAATAATTTACCTACCCTGGTTCTGTAGTGAGTAGGGTCCCCTTGTTCCGTTTTCTTGCCATAGGACATAGGCACACACCAGCAATATGTTTTTATGGATTGTTCCATTTTCCCCGCACCCACAGCCTGCCATAGGTGTCTCATAGGCAAACACCAGAAATATTTTTTCTAAAGATGATTCCATTTTCCTCTGCACACCCTACCTGCCATTGGAGTCTCAGAGGCCCACACCTACAATAACTTTTTTAAGGATTATTCCATTTCCCCCTGCCTGCTATACACCATAGCCGCACACCAGAAATAATATTTGTTTAGGATTATTCAATTTTCGCTTGCAGGCCCTGCCCGCCATCGGTGTCTTATAGTCACACACCAGCAATAAACGTTTTAATGATTATTAAATTTTTTCCTGCAACTCTGCCTCCAGAGGTGTCTCATAGGTGCGCACCAGCAATCATTTGTTTAAGGTTTATTCCTTTTGCCCCTACACCTCCTGCCTGTCATAGGTGTCTCATAGGCATACACCAGCAATCATTTTTTAAGAATATTCAATTTCCCCCTGCACCCCCTACCAGCAATAATTTTTTTAAGGATGATTCCATTTTCCGTTTTACCCTCTGCCTGTCATCGGTGTCTCATAGGCATACACCAGCGGTGTTTAACGTGTGCACACTAGCAATAATTTTTTCATGATTATTCTATTTTCTCTGCACTCCCTACCTCCATAGGTGTCTTATAGGTGCACACCAGTAATAATATTTTTAAGGATGATTCCATTTTCCCCTGCACCGCCTGCCTGCCATTAGTGTCTCATGGGCGCACACCAGCAATAATATTTTTAATAATTATTCCATTTTCCCCTGCAATCCCTGCCTGCCACAGGCATCTCATAGGCCTTAGATGCACATAAAGTAAACTTTTCAATCTGTATGTTATTGAAATATTTTGTTTTGTATTGACTTTGGAATGGATACACAATTGTTAATTATTTGTGATATGAGTGACCTCACTAAATTATATTGTCTGTAAATTCCAGCTGCAAATGCCACATTTTACTGAAGCTTTTTCTTCTTTGTTTGCTTTTAGGTGCAAAAGAGATTATCACACACAATACTGCCAGACAAAAGGCCAGTAGTGACACCACCTGAGTCCTCCTCAGCTTCTACTTGTACAGCTAAGTGCAACTGCTAGAGCTGAGCATGAACTTGAAGATGGCCCCAATGAAGGGTGTTCCTGCCAAGAAAGTGGCTAGTGAGGAGGAAAAGAAGATGGATATTGCCACCACCTTTTTCAGGAATGTGGTGTACCTGCTGCACCCTCCTCTGGGCAGCAAAAGGCTGGGAGGAGCACTCCTGCATCATCAACGGCATCACCCGAACCTAAGGCTAATACCAAGACCATGTCTCTCAGAGATGCAACCACTGCAGTCATGGTGACGAGCAGTGAGCAGGAAGTGGATTTGTCTCAGCTGCAAAGTACCCAAGGAAAGTGGACAGCAGAAGTTGCAGCCAGCAACATTTCTTCCTGAAGTAGGAGCAGAACATGAGAATGAACTTACTGCTGAGTAAGTTGTTGCTCTTCAACCATTGGCTTCACAATCTCCAGCAAGAAAAAGAAAGGGTAGTCCACCATCCTCTCCAAGCCCCCTTTCTGATGATCTGTACACTGATTGGACTGTGTCTGAGACCCACCCAAGGGATAAGGGAAAACAAAAGTTCCCGGAGCCTTAGAATTATGGAAAGCAACAATAATGATGATGAACCAGTGATTGTCAGTAAGGAGGGCGGCTCAGGGGACACCGAGATGACCTCTCCTATTCAACTTGATCAGTGGGATGTGCTTTCACCACCACTGCCGACTTCCATGTTTGTAAGACCCTCGTTGAGACCTGCATCCACCACTACTACAGTAGAAGTAGCCCTACAGAGAGTCAAACGACACAGCCACCTACTTCCAATTCTTCAGGCATTGGCAATGGCCAACTGAAAAAGTTATCCTCCCCAGCTTGGGACTTCTTTAGGATTAACAAGAAGGGGGACAACATTGCAATGACGAAAGTCAGGTTCACGCTATGGTACTGTAGGCAAAATGTCCCATCTGAGAAAACATCACGCAATACGGTGGGAGGAGCACCCTAAAGAGATGGCTGCTGGGGTGGTGATGAGAGGGGGACAAGCTCAATTCACAGTGATAGAAGAAGACGGTGGTCATGGGGAAGAAGAGGGTGATGGAATTACAAAAAGCAGCTAGAGGTGGTAGTGCAATGCACACTGAAAAATCAGCGCGAATGGCACCAAGCAGTGCACAAGCGTGCCCATTTGATTTTGCTGGCTTCTGCCAGCTTTCTCCCTGCTGCTTTACTTTTGTTTCCCAACTGTCCAATCCAACCCAATCCACCCCATCTGCTCACCCTCTTCCCAATACCACCTTTTCTTTCCTTATTTTTATTACTGTTTGCCTTTCCCTGTGCGTATTTACGTTTCCATATGTCTTTTATGTGACTTTTTTGTACTTTGTTTTTTGTTTTCCTTTCCTGACCTGCCCTCTCTGTCCTCCTGTGTCCTTCCCATTACAGTCTGACTCCCTCCCGTTCCGAATCCTCATGGCAGAAGTAGGCAATGCCACCCACACTCCCTGTGGGTGCTGCAGGTGGGCAGGAGTGCAGCGGTGAGGCAGAGGTGACTGTACTCATTTTCAGGATGCAACCTCACCTCTCCTGCATGTTGGCAGCAGTTGGCAGGCCCGGTAAGGGTTACACTCTGCGGGAGCGCCGGGTGCTCTGGGAGCGAGTGCGACAATGTCTGCACCGCTGCACCGGCATCCAGCACACCCAGCAGCAGCTGACACTTAGCTGGGCGGACATTCCAGACAGGGAACAGGACCTCTAGATGTTGAGGTTGCGGGGCTTGATGCGAAATAGCTATATTTTTCTAACAATACAACCAGTGAGTGTATGAGTGTCTGTATGGATGATTCAGTGGCTGCGTGGCTGACTGTATAAGTGAGTGATTAGGGTTCTAAGTGGCCATATGGGTATGTGAGAGGGTACGTGAATGGCTGTATTGGTTATTGATTGGTTGTCTGAGTACCTGTATGGTTGTCTGTGTGTCTGTGTGGATGAATGAGGGGGTGTGTGACTGCCTGTATGGATGAGTCAGTGGGTGAGTCGGTGGCTGTGTGGGTTAGTGAGTGCATGTGTGAGGGGCTGTATGGGTAGGTGAGTGTATGTATTGCTATGTGGGTGAGTAAGTGGATGTGTCATTTGAAAATGGGTGAGTAACTGAGTATGTGAAAGGCAATATAGGTGATTGATGGGGTATATGAGTGGCTCTTTGGGTGAGTGAATGTGAGAGTGGCTGTATGGGTGAGTGTGTGCTTGATTCAGTGACTGCATAGGTGAGTATGTGTTAGTATCTGTATGAGTAAGTGAGTGGGTGTGTGTATATCTGTAAGGGTGAGTAAGTGACTATGGGCCATATGTAGGTAGCTAAATACCGGTCGGTAACGGCCGAAATTCGGTAAATCTCCCGTTACCGACCGGTATTTAGGCAATTGAGATGTAGGAGGCCGGATTTAAGGAATCGGTAATTTACCGATTCGTTATTTTAAGGAATCGGTAAATTACCGATTCCTTAAATCCTATGTAGGGAGCACTCAAGTGAGTGCATTTTTGGTTTAAGGATTCGTTATTTACCACCAACTACAAGTTGGTGGTAAATACTGAATACCTTTTAAAAAGCAATTTTGTGCATTTTTAAAAGTGCCATGTGGCAGACAAACATGCCCTTAGGGCATGTATGTGCGCCACATGTGCACACATGCACGATTCAGGGGTGCAACAGGGTGTCAATTTGACACCCTGCCACCCTTGAATATGCTCCCCTATTACCGATTCGGTATTTACCGAATCGGTAATAGTGAATGGCTTCCCATTCATTCCTATGGGCCTCCAGGCCCATAGGAATGAATGGGAAGGTATTCCTTATTACCGATTCGGTAAATACCGAATCGGTAATACCGAATATTACCGAATCGGTAAAATTTACCGAATGTTTACCTACATTCTATTTACCGATTCTTAAATACCGAATCGGTAAAATTCAGTATTTAGGAATCGGTAAATAGAAATTACCTACATATGGCCCTATGTGATTGACTGTATGAGTGAGTGACTAGGTGTGTGAGTAGCAGTATCGTGACTGACTCAGTGTGTGAGTGACTATATGGGAGCATGAGTGGGTGTGTTAGTGTCTGTATGTCTGTATGGCTGGATGTGTGAGCGGCTGTATTGGTGAGTGAGTGGGTGCCTGAGTGGCTGTATGGGTGAGTTAGTGGTTATATGAGTGGCTATATGAGTGAGTGAATGTATGAGTGGCTCTATGAATCAGTGAGTGGGTGTGTGAGTACTTGTATGAGTCTGTGAATGGGTGTGGGAGTGATTGTGTGGGAGTGGGTGTATATGAGGTTGTATAGAGGCATGAATGGGTGTGTGAATGGTTCTGTGGATGATGTAATCAGTAATGTCATCAGGGATGTCATTTGGGATGTCATCAGTGATGTCACTGACCATCAATGAATCAATCAGCGGGGTATGTATCGTGCAGCTTGTCACCCCGGGTGGTCCCCAGGTGCTGTGAGGTATGAGCAATGCTCGGTCAGAGAGAGGTGGAGGTCGAAGAGCCAGGTCTTCAGCTGCTTCCTGAATTCTTTCAGAGAGGGGGGAGGTGCGCAGGTGGAGGTTGTCCCATGACTTGGCTGCGAGGTAGGAGAAGGAACGGCCCCCGCATCCATTGCTACAGATGCATTAGAAGTCATGAGCGATGTAATATGTGAGGTCATAAGCAGTGCATTGCGGGGGCGTAAGTTATAGTTAGCTCAGGGACCTATAACTGCTGAATTTCACTGGTTTTGTACGAATGAAATGTGAGCCTAAAAATAATGTCCCTATAACCTTTGGTTTTTTTCAGTAAATTTCTACGGATTATTTTATTCTATTGCCTAATTATAATGTCCCTGTAACCTTTGGTTTTTCAGTAAATTTCTAATGTTTTTTTAAATTGCATAAATAGTTCCTGGTGAGTGACTGAATGTATACGTGCTTCTGTAGCTGTCTCTGTAACTGAAAGAGAGGCTCTATGCTTTTGTGAACATCTGTGTCAATTATTTTAGGGATGGCATACTCTATGTAGTACTTGGCATAGAGGCATGCAATTGCACAGTTAACCTATTCAGTTCCAAAGGACATTTAATCCTTTATCAGATGTCCTTTATGGCATACCTTTATGCCTGCATCCTTTATGGCATACCTACAGCCTATCTTAGAAGTGTGTTATGTGCACTAAAACATGGGTTTGACATTTTAGAAAGACCTATAACATGCCAACTGAAGCCTGCAGTGAGAGTGCACAGACAGGGTATGCACTAGTAGCCATCACCCATGTTTGAAGGACTATTTCTGTACATGGTTGACAAGGTTGTGTCAGTACTTACCTACATATCTGAGAGTGTGTAGGAGTACACCTCTATCAGTGCCATGAGATGTTTCAGTAAATGTGCTGGTATGTAACTATCTGCTATAATACCTCTATGGCTGTCTAAATGTGCATTTATGTGGCTGCAGAAATACTTCAGTACCTGTGTTAGGCAATACAGAGCTACATAGGTGTGACTGCAACTACCTTTGAGTCTTCTGCATATATTAACAGTTCCTGGTGAGTGACTGAATCTATATGTGCTTCTGTAGCTGTCTCAATAGCTGAAGCAGATGCGTTATGTTTTTCTGAACATGTATGTCAGTTGCTTTAGGGATGGCATACTCTATGTAGTACTTGGCATAGGGGCATGCAAGTGCACAAGCAACTTAGTGAACTGAAAAGAACATCTCTCATTTTTTAAGCACAAACCAGCATGCTTTATACCACACCTACAGCATCTCACACGTTACTTGTGCATACTGAAACTTGGGTTTAAGACTTGACAAACAGCTTTTACATGGCAAATCAAGCTACAAGTGAAAGTGCACACACCGGACCTGTAAAACCAAGCATTAGACATGTTTGAAAGATTATTTCTCTACATGCATGAAAAGGTTGCGTCAGTACTTACCAACATATATGAGAAATTATAGGATTACACCTGTAGCAGTGCCATGAGAGGTTTAAGTAAATGTGCTAGTATGTGACTGTCTATTTTAGCATCTCTATGACTCTCTAAATATCTATGTAAGTGGCTATAAATAAACAACTCAGTGCCTGTGTTACGGAAAAGAGAGCAATATAGATGTGACTACAACTATGTTTGAATCTGGTGCATGCACAAATAGTTTCGAGATAAGTGACTGAATGTATATTTATAAGTGCTTCTGTAGCTGTCTGACAAAGCAGTGTAACAGAACTACAACACCCAAAATTCAAAGAAAAACATTCTTTGAGAACAGAGCATCATATAAACACATGTAAATATTTCCACATCTTCTAATGCCTTGCTAACTAGAAGTTTAACTAGTAATCTACTGTTTTTTTTACGACCAATTACACTATGTAGCAAGCAGCAATTGTACAACATACTTATTCAAAGCAACAGATTGTGAACCAACTTCTCACACACCTAGTCTGCAAATCAGACAAACTGTCATATTCTCATACACTCATAAAGTGTCTTACTTACCTTTTATTAAACATACAAAGCCACTCACAAAACCACTCATACATTACCTCATATAGTTCCAATATTTTCTCAAAATATCTGAGAATCTCTTATAACATTCTTACATACACATATACCTTTTCAATATTTTTTTCTCCAAATTAAATGTAATTTACCAACCTGAAAATTGAGTATGTTGATCAAATCTTATTTTTTGGTCTTTTCAGATAGATACAATACTGTCAGGAAATGAAAGAACTAAACATTAGAATAGCACATCACTCTCACACAAAGCAACCATTAATGGCAACATTTTCAACTTTACACCCTCTGGTAGTGCAGAAAGCAGAAAATAAAAACATATCTTTCATTTTTTTATTTTGTCACTTCATTCCTGAATGGTTAGTATGTGTTAATCCTTTCATGCACTGTTACAAAGAAGCCTAATATGTGTGGGTGTTTTGCATACTTCTGACATTGGGCTACATTTGGGTGATATTTGTGTTACATTTGGGCTCTTTCCTCTCTGGTGACCATCTTGGGAGACCTATTTGTTATGAAGCTCCCTATTTTCTCATTTACTGCAGTAATCTCAGTAGAAAATGCTTTCAGTTTTCCACGTTGATTTCATCAAGATTGCAGTCAGATATGCCACACTTTATTTACAAAAAATATGCTCTCATTTAAGCTTCTGGAGCATGATTGATGTACTCCCAGCAGAAGGCTTTTTCACAGGGTAAATTCACCTTAGAACACGCCACAATTCCTAAAATTAGTATGGTACCATCAGCAAACGATTTCTCCTTTTTGTAACCCTCAAAACCTGCCATTCACTACAAAGCATTTCCATGGGGTGCTACCATGTATATTGGTCTCAGGATGGCTGCCAGCACTTTCTGGTTAAAGTGCTGACAGCCAATCAGATCTCACCATGAGATCTGTGCTTTGGCCCCACCTAGATATCCTTATTTGATAAATTTCTCAACAACTACTGAACGCACTTATACCAAATAGCTGAAAGCGTGATCTGCAAACCAAAATCTACCTTCCTGCCAAATTTGGTGTAATTCTGTCCAGCAGTTCGGCTGTAGTCGTGTTCAAAGCTCCTATGGGAGTTAACATGGGAAATCGTCTTTTTTTTTTAACCCCACTTGACGGATCACTCTGAAACTTTCCATGCACAACAAGACTCACTATGACACTTTTTGGGGGAAATTTTCGTGAAGATTTGTCAAACCACACCAAAGATATAGGCAAATCTATAGAAACATGGTCCTAAGTATATATATATATCTACTGGCGGTCGCCAGTAGATAGTTATAGTTAGGACCTATTTTTCCATAGGAAATCCGCAACATTCTATTTGAAATAACGTTGGCGCCGGTTGACGAATCTTCGCGAAATTTTCCAACTTGTCGGGGCGCTTTGGTCCGCTCCTATCCTGAAAGTCTCAGGGTGATTTGTCAAGCGGGGCCGAGAAAAAAGGGGGGCCCAAAACGTGTTTTCCCCATTTATTTTTCCATAGGAACCGTTCATTGCGGCTACAGCCCGAACTGCTGAACGGAATTACACCAAATTTGGCAAAGAGGTAGCCCTTGGTTCAGGCTCGTGCCTTTTGCTTAAATGGTGTAAATCCGTTCAGTAGTTCCTGAGAAAATCACAAGTAAAATCACATATATATCTATGGACGCGTCGGATCCGCGCACCCTGAGCGCACCCTGCGCGCACCGTCCCGATCACGAGCTGCATGCTAATTGGCTGTCAAGTGGCTGTCAACACTCCAAATCAGGAAGTGTTGGCAGCCATTTTGTCCCTCGGTAGAACCGAGGCAGAAGAAACAAGTGCGCAAAACGCACAAAGGGGGCAGGGTAGAAACACCCTGACCCCTAGGTCTGCTCAGGGGTCCCACAAGGACCCCTGGGCAGAAAAAGCATTTTTTTATATTTTTTTTAAATCGGCGGGATGCGCTTAGGGTGCGCGGATCCCGCCGATAAAAAATAAAAATAAAACCGCGGTCTCCCGCGCTTTGATGCTATTTTGCCCCCGGGTGGGCCAAGTCCCGGGGGCATGCGGGGCTTTATTTATATTTAATGTGGGGGGCCTCTAAGGCCCCCCAAACCCCGGGGACCGCCACCCCCCGGGGCTTTAAAAATAAATGGTGCGGGAGGGCTCTCGGCCCTCCTGCAGCCCCGGGGACCGCCACCCCCCGGGGCTTCTTTTTTTAATTTGAAAATTAACCTGTGTGGGGGGCTCATGCCCCCACACGCCCGGGACCGCCACCTCCCCGGGGCACTAAATATTTCAATATGGGGGTCCGTTGCGGACCCCCGAGCCCCGTGGACCACCACCTCCCCGGGGCTTTGCCAATGGAGGGAGGGGGGCCGCGCGGCCCCCCTCCTGGAGCCTTTGATGGCCCTGGGGACCGCCACCCCCCAGGGCCGGCTCCTGCAGTGTCCCGGGGTGCCTACCCCCGGGATACTGTAGTTTGCTATGACAGGACGGGAGCCTCGCGGCTCCCGTCCTGCCATAGCAAACTGCTTTGGTTTTTGAATGCGAGAGCAGGAAACCTGCTCTCTCTTCCAAAAACCAAAGACAATTGCTTTTCCACACGGGGAGCTGCATCTTAGCAGCTCCCCATGTGGAAAAGCAATGCCGGCTCCCGCAGGAGGCGGAGAGCCGGCAGGGTCCGTGGGGGAGTTGGGGTCCCCCCACGGACCCCAAAGGATAGGGCCAGCCCCGGGGGATGGGGTCCCTGGGGCAAGTAGTGGCCCGGGAGGGGGGCCACGTGGCCCCCCTCCCCAAAAAGACAAAAATAAAAAAAAAAAAGAAAAAAAAAAAGAAAGGACGGCCCGGGGATGGGGTCCCCGGGGCCAATAGAGCCTTAGGAGGGGGCCAGGCAGCCCCCCTCCACCAAAATTATTTTTTTAAAGTGGCCATGCCCCGGGGATGGGGTCCCCGGGGCCGGAATAGGCCACCGGAGGGGGCCACGCGGCCCCCTTCCCCTACAGTATTTTTTTTTAAAAGGAAAAGGCATCAGGCCCTGGGGGATGGGGTCCCCAGGGCCCCAAAAGTAGAAAGAAGGGGGCCACACAGCCCCCTTCAACAAAAAAAAAGAAAGAAAAGACGCGATCGAGCGTCAGGCCCCGCCCCTCCCTTAACCACTCTGCAAACGCGCGCTGTGGCGCGTTTTAAGTTGGGGAAATAATTCCCATTCAATACTGGGGTCCCTGGGGCCAACTAGCCCACCAGGTACCTCCAGTAAGCGCCACAGGGCTGGGTTGCAGAGAGGTGGTCCAGGCCACGCCCCTTTTTACACCTCTCTGCAACGCAGCTCTGAGGCGCTTACTGGAGGTACCTGGTGGGATAGTTGGACCCCAGGGACCCTCAGGATTCAAGGGGACTTAATTCCCCAACTTAAAACGCGCCACGGGCGCGTTTGCACAGTGGTGAAGGGAGGGCGGGGCTAAAGTGACATGTGTGCAAACAGGCCCCGTGGTGCGTTTTAAGATGGGGAATTAAATCCCCTTCAATCCTGAGGGTCCCTGGGGGCCAACTAGCGCACCAGGTACGTCCAGAAAGCGCCACAGAGCTGCGTTGCAGAGGTTGCAAAAAGGGGCGTGGCCTCTGAACACCTCTCTGCAACGCAGCTCTCTGGCGCATACTGGAGGTATCTAGTGGGCTAGTTGGCCCCTAGGGACCCTCGGGATTGAGGAGGAATTAATTCTCCAACTTAAAACGCGCCACAGGGCGTGTTTGCAGACATGTCACCTCAGGCCCCACCCCCTTCCTTCACCATTGTGCAAATATTCCTCTAAAATCAGCCGAACTACGAATTCCGATTTACTCACCTGTTATCAGGAGAGACCTCAGTGCTGCATCTTTGAGCCCAGTACTGATCCTGAAAAGTAATTTTAACCGTACTTACCAGTAACTTGAATTTCCTTCCATAGGCTAACATTGACTGGTTTCACTTGGAAATTCATGTGTGGAGTTTTGGAACTTTATAATATTCCTCTAAAATCAGCCGAACTACGAATTCCGATTTACTCACCTGTTATCAGGAGAGACCTCAGTGCTGCATCTTTGAGCCCAGTACTGATCCTGAAAAGTAATTTTAACCGTACTTACCAGTAACTTGAATTTCCTTCCATAGGATATCATTACCTGCTTTTTGCTGAAAAAGTTTGTGTCGATTTTGAAACATACAAATATTCCTCTAAAATCAGCAGAACTACGAATTCCGATTTACTCACCTGTTATCAGGAGAGACCTCAGTGCTGCATCTTTGAGCCCAGTACTGATCCTGAAAAGTAATTCTAACCGTACTTACCAGTAACTTGAATTTCCTTCCATAGGCTAACATTGACTGGTTTCACTTGGAAATTCTTCTAAGTGTGGAGTTTTGGAACTTTATAATATTCCTCTAAAATCAGCCGAACTACGAATTCCGATTTACTCACCTGTTATCAGGAGAGACCTCAGTGCTGCATCTTTTAGCCCAGTACTGATCCTGAAAAGTAATTCTAACCGTACTTACCAGTAACTTATATTTCCTTCCATAGGAATCCATTGTCTGGTTTTCAGCAGAAAAGTTTCAAAGTGTCGATTTTCACAAACTACAAATATTCCTAAAAATCGCCTGTATGACTTAAACGCATTCTTTCAACTGTTTACAGGAGATGCACCAGTGCTGGATCCAGGATCCACCACTGAGTAAGAAAAAGTAACGATAACACTACTTACATGCTAAGTGAATTTCCTCCCATAGGATAACATTGGTGATTCTATGTGAAAAAGTTTCTAAGTGCCCACTTTTAAAATACAATAATATTCCTTAAAAATCACTTCTGTAACCAAAACGCTTTTACTCAACTGTTTACAGGAGATGTCGCAGGACTGAATCTAGGATCCAGTCCTGTGGTTAGAAAAGTAATCCATAAAGTAACTAATTGCATTTAACTGGAAATTCACATTGAACTCAATGTTGCATTGTGTTTGAAATTGTGTTGCCCATTGCAACAACTGTAACTACTGTACTTAAAAGTCTATTGCCTATTTGCAAAGTATTTAAACTAAAGTAATTCATTCTGAGAAAGTATATTTTGTAATTTAATGTATAATGCAATTACAATGTAATTTAAAAAATAAAATATCTAAAAATAAATAGATTAAAAAATGTAGTAAATCAGTATCAAAAAATAAATATAACAATTAATACATTTAAAAATTGTCATTTATAAAACCTTTGAAATTCACTGAAAAAAACCATAGGTTTCAGACATGTTATAGTTAGGAATTAGCATTTAAAAAACCTTTGAAATTCACTGAAAAAACCATAGGTTTCAGGCACGTTATAGTTAGAAATTAGCATTTAAAAAACCTTAGAAATTCACTGAAAAAACCATAGGTTTTAGGGACAGTTATAGTTAGTTGGACATTGCACTCGTACAAAACCCGTGAAATTCCCCGTTATAGTTAGTTCAGCTAACTATAACTCGCGCCCCGCAATGCACTGCTGATGACGTCACATATTACATCACTCATGACATGGTCAGTGACATCACTGATGACATCACTGATGACATCTCAAATGACATCACTGATGACATCATCCACGTGATAATCTGATGCACCTCCTCACACCCTAATATAATCTTTGATACACCCACTCTAAATTACAGACTGCCATTCGCAAAACCATAGACACTCCAACACCAATAACTACATACCCACTCACTGATTCTTAGGTCTACACACACATACACTCACTCACCCGTACAGTCACTCATACTTATGGTCACTCAGTACAGGACTATCATATGCACTCATACTCCTATATAGACACTCAAACACCGCCACTCATCCATAGAGGTACTCACACACCTAGTCAGTCATGCAAATAATTAAACACACTGCCATTTACTCACCTATACAGTTATACACACACCAGCTCACTTACTCATACAAATACTAGCACACTCTTACGCTCTTATACAATCACTGATACAAGCACACACTCATCCATACAGTCACTCTCACAATCGCACACTCTCGCTTATAGCTATTTATATACTCCAACACACATATATACTGCCTTTCACATATGTAGTTACTCACACATGTACCACTGGGACATACATTCACTCACTAACACACTCTTACACACACTTACCCACCCATAGAGTCTATCACAGATGCACTCTTGAAACCATCCACCCAGTGAATCACCCACTCACACATCTATGCACAGAGTCGCACACACCCCACCCACACAAACACTCAGGCACCCATACAGATACTCAGACAACCAATCAATAACTCATATAGACACTCATGTAGCTATTCACAAACCCATGCAGCCACTTACACAGCAACAGACAGACGGATACAGACATTCACCCAGTTTAGTCACTAACCCATGCATTCAGTAAGATACGTTTAATCACTCACTTATAGAGTTAGTCACGCACCTAGTAAATCATCCATTCAGACACTTATACACCCACTCATTCTTCAATACGCCTTTCCCTATATATATTAAACATATTTAAACTTTACAGCAACACACAATCACTGGATGATGTCATCAGTGATGTCATTTGAGATGTCATCAGTGATGTCATCAGTGATGTCACTGACCATGTCATGAGTGATGTAATATGTGATGTCATCAGCAGTGCATTGCGGGGGCGCGAGTTATAGTTAGCTGAACTAACTATAACGGGGTAATTTCACGGGTTTTGTACGAGTGCAATGTCCAACTAACTATAACTGTCCCTAAAACCTATGGTTTTTTCAGTGAATTTCTAAGGTTTTTAAGTGCTAATTTCTAACTATAACGTGCCTGAAACCTATGGTTTTTTCAGTGAATTTCAAAGGTTTTTTAAATGCTAATTCCTAACTATAACATGTCTGAAACCTATGGTTTTTTTCAGTGAATTTCAAAGGTTTTGTAAATGACAATTTTTAAATGTATTAATTGTTATATTTTTTTGATACTGATTTACTACATTTTTTTAAACTATTTATTTTTAGATATTTTATTTTTAAATTACATTGTAATTACATTATACATTACATTACAAAAATATACTTTCTCAGAATGAATTACTTTAGTTTAAATACTTTGCAAATAGGCAATAGACTTTTAAGTACAGTAGTTACAGTTGTTGCAATGGGCAACACAATTTCAAACACAATGCAACATTGAGTTCAATGTGAATTTCTAGTTAAATGCAATTAGTTACTTTATGGATTACTTTTTCTAACCACAGGACTGGATCCTAGATTCAGTCCTGCGACATCTCCCTGTAAACAGTTGAGTAAAAGCGTTTTGGTTACAGAAGTGATTTGTAAGGAATATTATTGTATTTTAAAAGTGGGCACTTAGAAACTTTTTCACATAGAATCACCAATGTTATCCTATGGGAGGAAATTCACTTAGCAGGTAAGTAGTGTTATCGTTACTTTTTCTTACTCAGTGGTGGATCCTGGATCCAGCACTGGTGCATCTCCTGTAAACAGTTGAAAGAATGCGTTTAAGTCATACAGGCGATTTTTTAGGAATATTTGTAGTTTGTGAAAATCGACACATTGAAACTTTTCTGCTGAAAACCAGACAATGGATTCCTATGGAAGGAAATACAAGTTACTGGTAAGTACGGTTAGAATTACTTTTCAGGGTCAGTGCTGGGCTAAAAGATGCAGCACTGGGTTCTCTCCTGATAACAGGTGAGTAAATCGGAATTCGTAGTTCGGCTGATTTTAGAGGAATATTATAAAGTTCCAAAACTCCACACTTAGAAGAATTTCCAAGTGAAACCAGTCAATGTTAGCCTATGGAAGGAAATTCAAGTTACTGGTAAGTACGGTTAGAATTACTTTTCAGGATCAGTACTGAGCTCAAAGATGCAGCACTGAGGTCTCTCCTGATAACAGGTGAGTAAATCGGAATTCGTAGTTCTGCTGATTTTAGAGGAATATTTGTATGTTTCAAAAATCGACAAACTTTTTCAGCAAAAAGCAGGCAATGATATCCTGTGGAAGGAAATTCAAGTTACTGGTAAGTACGGTTAAAATTACTTTTCAGGATCAGTACTGGGCTCAAAGATGCAGCACTGAGGTCTCTCCTGATAACAGGTGAGTAAATCAGAATTCGTAGTTCGGCTGATTTTAGATGAATATTACAAAGTTCCAATACTCCACACTTAGAAGAATTTCCAAGTGAAACCAGTCAATGTTAGCCTATGGAAGGAAATTCAAGTTACTGGTAAGTACGGTTAAAATTACTTTTCAGGATAAGTACTGGGCTCAAAGATGCAGCACTGAGGTCTCTCCTGATAACAGGTGAGTAAATCGGAATTCGTAGTTTGGCTGATTTTAGAGGAATATTTGCACAATGGTGAATGAAGGGGGTGGGGCCTGAGGTGACATGTCTGCAAACACGCCATGTGGCGCGTTTTAAGTTGGAGAATTAATTCCTCCTCAATCCCGAGGGTACCTAGGGGCCAACTAGCCCACCAGATACCTCCAGTATGCGCCAGAGAGCTGCGTTGCAGAGAGGTGTTCAGAGGCCACGCCCCTTTTGCACCTCTCTGCAACGCAGCTCTGTGGCGCTTTCTGGACGTACCTGGTGGGCTAGTTAGCCCCAGGGACCCTCAGGATTGAAGGGGATTTAATTCCCCATCTTAAAACGCGCCACGGGGCCTGTTTGCACACATGTCACCTGAAGCCCGCCCCCTCCCTTCACCACTGTGCAAACGCACCTTGTGGCGCGTTTTAAGTTGGGGGATTAAGTCCCCTTGAATCCTGAGGGTCCCTGGGGTCCAACTAGCCCACCAGGTACCTCCAGTAAGCACCACAGGGCTGCGTTTCAGAGAGGTGTAAAAAGGGGCGTGGCCTGGACCACCTCTCTGCAACGCATCCCCCTTGTGCATACTGGAGGTTCCCGGTGGGCTAGTTGGCTTCCAGGGACCCCCAGTATTGAAGGGGAATTCATTTCCCAACTTAAAACGCGCCACAGGGTGCGTTTGCAGAGTGTTGCTGGGAGGGCGGAGCCTCGGCACGATCGCGTGTTTTTTTTGTTTTTGTTTTTGGAAGGGGGCTGTGTGGCCCCTCTTCTTTTTACTTTTGGGGCCCTGGGCACCCCATCCCCCAGGGCCTGACCCCTTTTTTAATTAAAAAAATAAATTAATTAACGGGAAGGGGGCCGCGTGGGCCCCCCTCCCGTGGCCAATTCTGGCCCCGGGGACCCCATCCCCCGAGGCATGGCCAAATATATATCTTTGTTTATGGAGGGGGGCTGCGTGGCCCCCCTCCTGAGGCCTCTACTGGCCCCGGGGACCCCATCCCCCGGGGCGGCCTTTATTTATTTTTAAAAAAAATGTTTTAATTTTGGGGAGGGGTGCCGCGTGGCCCCCCTCCCGGGCCACTACTAGCCCCGGGGACCCATCTCCCGGGGCTGGCCCTCTCCATTGGGGACCGTGGGGGGGTCCTCAATGCCCCCACTGTCCCGCCGGCTCCCCGCGTCCTGCCCCCTTTTTGCGTTTTGCGCACTTGTTTTACTGCTTTCTTGTTCCTCGGTTCTACCGAGGAACAAGATGGCTGCCAACACTTCCTGGTTTGGAGTGTTGACAGCCAATTAGCATGCAGCTCGTGATCGGGAGGGTACGCGGATCCACCGTGGCCATAGATATCGAAACTTTTATTTTGGATTTTCTCAGCAACTACTGAACGGATTTACACCATTTTTAAAAAGGGTGCTTTCTGAACCAAGCACTACCTTTTTGCTAAATTTGGTGTAATTCCGTTCAGCAGTTTTTGCTGTAGCCTTGCATAAAATTTCCTTGGGAAATTGATTTTTTCACTCTTATTTTTGAATTTCTCCGCAACTACTGAACGGATTTACACCATTTAAAAAAAAGGTCGCTTTCTGAACCAAGCGCTACCTTTTTGCAAAATTTGGTGTAATTCCGTTCAGCAGTTCGGGCTGTAGCCGTGGCTAAAATTTCCTATGGGAATGAACATGGAGAAAACACGTTTTGGGACCCCCCTTTTTTCTCGGCCCCGGCTTGATGAATCACCCCGAAACTTTCAAGACAGGAGCGGACCGGAGCGCCCCACTAGTTTTGAAAATTTCGCGATGATTCGTCAAACGACGCCAAAGTTATTGGGAATAGAATGTTACGGATTTCCTATGGATAATAGGTCCTAACTATAACTATCTACTGGCGACCGCCAGTAGATAATATATATATATGAAAAAAAAGGTTGCCCTCGAGAGGAACCACACATCCAGGTAGGTAACACACATTTATTGAGGGTTGCAGCGTTACAAGGAGGCAGCCTGGAAACAACTCAGCGGCCTTACGTGTTTCGGGCCATACGCCCTTGCTCACAGGCCTTCAGAGTTAGCAGCCAGATAGCAGTCACATGACGCAATTTATATTAAAGTTCCGCCTCCATGGGCTATCAAGTGAAATGCATGATGGTAATTGCAGTGCTGCCTAATTTCACCCCAGTGGGCTCAGCTGCTAACCCAAACAGTTCCACCCTCATAGGTTGTCTCACAAGTCACCTCTTCACCAACGCTGTCGTATACTACACCACTCATAAAAGGTCCCCCTGTCCGGTGCCGGCAACACTCCGTGTCATCTCGGATCCGCTTCTCGCGGCGGTGTGGTTCTGTGACTGGACTCACCGCAAATATGAAAGGAAAGGTTTCCCTCGAGAGTAACTGCACATCCAGGTAGGTAACACACATTTATTGAGGGTTGCAGCGTTACAAGGAGGCAGCCAGGAAACAATTCAGCGGGCTTACGCGTTTCGGGCCATACGCCCTTGCTCACAGGCCTTCAGAGTTAGCAGCCAGATAGCAGTCACATGACGCAATTTATATTAAAGTTCCGCCTCCATGGGCTATCAAGTGAAATGCATGATGGTAATTGCAGTGCTGCCTAATTTCACCCCAGTGGGCTCAGCTGCTAACCCAAACAGTTCCACCCTCATAGGTTGTCTCACAAGTCACCTCCTCACCAACGCTGTCGTATACTGCACCACTCATAAAAGGTCCCCCTGTCCTGTGCCGACAACACTCCGTGTCATCTCGGATCCGCTTCTCATGGCGGTGCGGTTCCGCCACTGGACTCAACGCAAATATGAAAGAATAGGTTGCCCTCGAGAGGAACCGCACATCCAGGTAGGTGACACTCATTTATTGAGGGTTGCAGCGTTACAAGGAGGCAGCCAGGAAACAATTCAGCGGCCTTACGCGTTTCGGGCCATATGCCCTTGCTCACAGGCCTTCAGAGTTAGCAGCCAGATAGCAGTCACATGGCGCAATTTATATTAAAGTTCCGCCTCCATGGGCTATCAAGTGAAATGCATGATGGTAATTGCAGTGCTGCCTAATTTCACCCCAGTGGGCTCAGCAGCTAACCCAAACAGTTCCACCCTCATAGGTTGTCTCACAAGTCACCTCCTCACCAACGCTGTCGTATACTGCACCACTCATAAAAGATCCCCCTGTCCGGAGCCGACAACACTCTGTGTCATCTCGGATCCGCTTCTTACGGCGGTGCGGTTCCGCGACTGGACTCACCGCAAATATGAAAGAAAAGGTTGCCCTCGAGAGGAACCGCACATCCAGGTAGGCAACACACATTTATTGAGGGTTGCAGCGTTACAAGGAGGCAGCCAGGAAACAATTCAGCGGCCTTACGCGTTTCGGGCCATACGTCCTTGCTCACAGGCCTTCAGAGTTAGCAGCCACATGACGCAATTTATATTAATGTTCCGCCTCCATGGGCTATCAAGTGAAATGCATGATGGTAATTGCAGTGCTGCCTAATTTCACCCCAGTGGGCTCAGCTGCTAACCCAAACAGTTCCACCCTCATAGGTTGTCTCACAAGTCACCTCCTCACCAACGCTGTCGTATACTGCACCACTCATAAAAGGTCCCCCTCTCCGGTGCTGACAACACACTGTGTCATCTCGGATCCGCTTCTCATGGCGGTGGGGTTCCGCGACTGGACTCGCCGCAAATATGAAAGAAAAGGTTGCCCTCGAGAGGAACCGCACATCCAGGTAGGTAACACACATTTATTGAGGGTTGCAGCATTACAAGGAGGCAGCCAGGAAGCAATTCAGCAGCCTTACGCGTTTCGGGCCATACACCCTTGCTCACAGGCCTTCAGAGTTAGCAGCCAGATAGTAGTCACATGACGCAATTTATATTAAAGTTCCGCCTATATATATATCACACACAAAGAAAAGAATGTCCGCGCTCTCAGCTAGTGCCGCTGTGGGGGTTTAATTACACAAGGTGTGTAATTTAACCCCCACTGCCGCACTAGCTGAGAGCGCGGACATTCTTTTCTTTGTGTGCGATTTATAGACGGCTTGCTCCGCCGTCATCCTGCGCCACTTGCCATGGTTCGAGGATCCCAGCAGGAGCGACTGTTGTGTGTAATATATATATATATTTTTTAATAATTAAATAACAGTATCCCATATGGGGAACTGTTAAGAATAAAAAGAAACTGTACACGTGACTGTGATTTCCAGGTGGCAGCTGCTGAAAGCATGGCTAGGTTTCGCGTCCGAGGGTACTCAGAAGTAACTCTCCTGAATGCAAAGAAGAAGGTAGACACCAAATTGAGAGTAGAGTTGATTAGTGGAGCATTCAGTGTAAGGAAGAAAAGGTCTGTCATTTACAACAATTCACTGAGTCAATGCAGGATGATCATTGATTTCTCTAGTGGTGCCAATGATATCAGAAATATAATGAGGAAAAATTGGCATATTCTTAAAGCTGATCCAATCTTAGGGGAGAATCTTTCTATAGCTCCCCTACTTACCTTCAGGAGAAACCGGTCAGTTAAGGACCATTTGGTACAGAGCCATTTTGCACAAGAAAAGAGACAATCATGCTTCTACTCTGTGAAAGGCTTTTTTCCATGCGGGAGATGTAAGGCCTGCAAATTTAGTCGAAAGGTATCAACATACAATGTACCAGGACTTAAGAATCCTAAAGTAATAGAAAAATTTACAAACTGCAATACCAGCCACACTGTATACTGTCTAGTATGTCCGTGTGGACTTCGGTACGTCGGTAGTACCATCCACCTGACAAAAATACGGATTCTTGAACATCTCCGAGCTATTGCCTCTAAGGATATAAATTATCCAGTGGCCAGACATTTTGAGACTTACCATGCGAGCGACAGGGACCTGTTACGTTATTTTTGTCTGGACCATGTCCCCAATGACATAAGAGGGGGGGACAGAGAGTTGAGGCTCAGGAGATTAGAGTCGAGATATATTTTAGACCTGCAATCCAAAATGCCCCATGGTCTAAACAGCGGAGAGGAGCTGGCAGTACATCTCTGACTTTATTGGATGAGGAAGGTATTGGATTTTGGTAGTCTGCAGTAGGTTTGCACTTCTGTAAATATGTATATAACAATCCATATAATGAAATTCAGGACACCTTTTGGTTCAGTTTATTTGTGTATTCATCAGCAAGGTGGATGGGGTAGTCATATAATTTAGTGCCATTTTGATCAGGATGAATTTAGGACAGGCCGAATATAGGCGGAATAACGAATGTGTCCTCGTTATGCAAATTCATTAAATGTGACAAATACATGTACAGAGTCATATGCCCATCCAGGGCGATATTGTGTTTATGATTTAATTGATTACAATGTTCATAATTTGCATTTTTGCGTGTTTTAGTTGATAATGTAAATAGACTTGTACATTGGTAGAATCCATCCAGGGCGAAAATATTTTTGAATTAATGCATTTGCATTAAGCAGACTGCAATAATGAATGTTATATTGCATGTTCTAAGATGGCCGAAATGGTTTTAACAGGTAAGTTAGTCCTTTGTTGATTGTGCTACCTCACAACCACCAATGAATTTGTAACTGTATTTAATGGCGTGGTCTCCGGCTGCTGCTCTGTATTGAGGAAGGCAGTCGCCGAAACGCGTTGAAGTATCGGAGGGTAATAAATAAAGCTCTGAATGTTTAAGTAATGTTTAAAGCTTATTTATTTAATTACCAAAAGGCCCACAAGCAGTCGACAAGGAGCGCGGCTGTTAGGTGAGCAGCTGACAGGGAAAGAATCTTAGGCATTCCATGATGTCACCTTTATACATTCAGGGGGTTCCATTTGCAAGTGCAAACGTTGCGTGGTGCTAACAAGTGTGATTGAATAACTTTATAGAACACATAGTGGTACAACATCTCCCTTTCCCAAACAGTAACAATTGACAGGTAAGTTTAAAACATAACATATTCCTTATACTTGGAGGGTATGCGTGAAACTCTGCCAGAACTGGTACATGTGCCCTCAAATACATTTGGAACAGACCCCACAGTTTCTATGGGTGCATTAGATCCAGAGATAGAGGTATTGGTTACTCGTGAACTCTCAGTATCTAACTGCTCCTCAGAGTCCTGAACATCTGTGGCTGGTAATTGAACAGGTGATGGAGAATGCACACTTAGAGACTTTCTCCCTTGCACAGGAATTGAGGTACAGAGAGTAGTAGGTGTTCCTCTGCTAACCTGCTCATACGAGTCAAAAGGCATCCACAAATAATCACTTTCAGATTCTAAAGTGGTACTCATGGAATCTGCAATAAGTTCTCTTTGACCGGGTTTGAGTTTGACCACATCACTTTTACTTCTCCATCCTAACTTGTCCACAAGAACGGAGCTATGTGTGGATTTGATTACTTCTGAGGGTTTGTCTACCTTGATTCACCTTTTTGAACTTTAACTGTTTTTTTTTACAATGACCCAGTCACCTTTTGATATGCTCAATGCTCTATGGATTTTGTCATGGTAGGCTTTGGATTTAAGCTGATGTTCTTGAATTCTAGCCTGTACCTTCAAGGATTCATCGTTAACCTCTACCACACCGGATTGATTTCTCTCACAGCAAGCAAGATTAGGAGTAAGCTTTGTCTTACACGATCTGCCTCTCATAAGGAAAAAAGGAGAATGACCGGTAACACTATTTGTAGTAAAATTGTACATGTTTACTTTCTCCTGTAAGAATTCTTTAACAGGAAGTTTGGATGCAATGGCAAGTTGAATGCCTTCTTTCAAAAATCTGTTGATCCTCTCAACTTGTCCATTTGATTTAGGAGAATAGAAGGGAGTTTTTCTTGAACAATGCCATTGCTCTTTAGAAATGAAACCATTTTTCCGATGTTAGTTGCTTTCCGTTGTCGGATACCAAAGTACAAGGAAGTCCTTCAACAGCAAAGCGTCCTTCTAAAAATGATATAACTGTACTGGTGTCGATGGTAGTAACAAAGTCAAAATAAATCCAATTGCTGTAATAGTCAGTAATCACTATCAAAAATCTACAATCAATTTCCAGCAAGTTAAATGGACCGACAAAATCTATAGCAATTTTGTTCCAAGACTTGTTAGGAGTGGATACAATCTGCATCTCGTTTACCCTGGGTTTCCAATGTTTATCGGATTTCAAACATACTACACAAGCATCTACAAACAAGTCTACATCAGTATCCATTCCTGGCCACCAATAGTACATTTTTAACATCTTTTTCATCATGGTAGACCCAGGATGGCTTCTATGTGCTATCTCAATTAACCTTTTTCTCAACTTAGATGGAGGAATCAACATATCGCCCCGAAAGAGAAAATTATTCACGAGACTGAGCTCATCTTTGACCTGGCAAAATGTTTTCAACTCAGAGGTCAAGTTTCTTATTTGTGGCCATCTTCCTACCATAAATTCTTTAACTTTATTCAATACAGTATCCTTGTTGACAAGTTCTAACCACTCAGAATCATTACAAGTTTGTTCAGTGTTTGTCACAATATCAACTGCGGCAACTACACACTCTGTGTCTTCTTCCAGCTGTGGCTCTGAAGACATAACAGGTAACCTAGACAAAAAGTCTGCACGAATATTATCTTTGCCTGCTATATGCTTTATGGTAAAATTGTACTCTTGGAGTCTTGCAATTAGTCTAACTAATCTGGCAGTGGCCTTACCGTTACCTCTGCCACAGCCGCCTACCATATAAGTCAGAGGCTTGTGATCAGTGATCAATTCAAATTGCTTACCCCACAAGTACATTTTCAGCTTCTCAACTGCCCACACACAGGCCAAAGTCTCCCTCTCTATCGTGCTGTAGTGCTTCTCAGAATCATGCAACCTCCTGGAAATGAAAGCCACAATGTGAATGGAATTCTTAACTTTTTGTGTGAATATAGCTCCTATACCCACGGCACTTGCATCCACAGTAACAATATTGGTGCCTTCAGAGTCAAACGGGTGTAGAGTTGGGGCGTTGACAATGGCACGTTTAACCTCAGAAAAAGCTAAATCCTGTTCAGAGGACCAATCAAATCTGACTCCCTTACGCAGAAGGCACCTTAACGGTTCCACCTTGTCTGCGTAATTCTCAATGAATCGTGCGTAGTATTCACTGAGGCCCAAGAAAGACCTAAGTGAATCCTTGTCTTCTGGTCTAGGAGCATCGGAGACAGCTTTTACTAAATCTAGTTTGGGCCTGATGCCATCTCCGCTGATAAAATGGCCTAAATACTCAATCTCCTGTTGTAGAAATTTGCACTTACTTTTAGCTACGGTCATACCTCTCTCATTGAGCTTATTAAGAACGGTATCAAGAATGTAGTTGTGTTCATCAACTGTAGAAGCATGAATCAAAATATCGTCCTGAAATTTCTCAACACCCTTCACACCCTTGAGAATATTTTCCATCAATTTTTGGAAAACACTGGCGGATGATGCCAACCCGAAGGGAAGTCTAATAAATCTGAATGCTCCCAACGGGGTCACAAAAGTAGTGTAGTCTTTGGAATCATCAGAGAGTTTAACTTGATGATAGGCCGACTTGAGATCGATAAGAGAAAAATATTTAGATCCGGAGGTAGCCGCTAAGATCTCTTGAATTTTAGGCAAAGGGAGGCAATCCACCAAAATATTTTTGTTAAGGGATCTCAAGTCGGCACATAGGCGGAGATCGCCATTCTTTTTCTTAATGATAACAATAGCCGAAATCCATTCGGAAGAATCCGTTGGTTCAATGATCTCTTCCTCTACTAATTTTTCAAGTAATTTTTGCAAATCTTTTCTGATTGACAAAGGTACTGGTCTTACCTTATGTTTGATGGGTATGGCATTCTTCTTTATCTTGATAGAATGCTCGTAACCTTTTACGCAACCAATGCGATCTTCAAATAACGATTTGTATTTTCCTAGAACAGCATCTAAACGATATTGAGAAGAAGAATGGAAACAAGACTGGACAGAAGCAACCAAGATATCACTCAGAATTATTGGATCATCTGCACCAGGTTTGAGGATAATTCCTAAACGTGCTAAGTCCTTCCACCCTACAATGTTACGTCCTCGCTCAGCGACGTAAATTTTTGTAGAAATTGACCTGCCTTTGACATTTAAACACTCTTGAAAATATCACAACATATTTATATCAAAGTCACCATATGCTTACGGATTGACATCTGATGCTATAAGTCCAACATGTGACCAGTTATTTTCATATTTTGTGTCAGAGACAATTGTGATGGGAGACCCGGAGTCTGCCATTATATTCAGTTCAACTTCACCAATGTGGGCAACTCCAATTGGTCCTTTGACATCACTATTTTTATCATCAACAGTCAGTACAATGTTCGAACACATCTCCTCGTCAAATTCTTCAACGTTGCTCACTTTTATTTTTTGAAAATTACCTTGTCTAAAATGTTTGCAAACACACGTGCAAAATGGCCAAACTTGTAACATTTTGTGCATTTCTTACCGATCGCTGGGCATCCCGGGAAATCAGCTTTGTGAAATTTTGATCCGCATCTGAAACAGACAAAGGTTTTAGAATCTGCGATATTACTTGTTTTGTTTACTGGCTCATTTTTCTGGCCATATTTCTTTTTATCCTGTAGGGAAAATACATTCGTTTCAGGATTCTGAGCAGCTGACAGTTCTTTTGAGCTTTCTAAAGAACGCTCAATACTTTTGGCAATGTCAATTACCTCTTGAAGCATCGGATTTCTTAATGACAAAAGTCTTTCCTGAATCTTTTTCTCATAACAATAGAAGACAAATTGATCCCTAATATAAACATCAACCATATCATTATATTCCCATTTTGTGGCTAACACCCTCAAGCAGGCAATGTATTCTTCAATATTCTCGTTTTCATGTTGTTTTCTCATAGCAAACCTGTGCCTGCCAATCATAATATTGGGTTCCTCATCAAACTGTTTTTCTAGACGTTTGACTGCTTCTTGAAATTCATCTAAAGGAATGAACTGACCAGCTGGAACCTCATACTCGGGTAAACTATCAAAAATCTCTTGGCCAGCAACTCCCAGTAACCCGAACATGATGGCTTTTTTGTTTCTGGTTCGTATTTCTTCCCATCAATTGCCACTAAATAGTTTTCAGATGCGCGTAACCAGTTCTTACATTTCATTGAGGGTTTGCCAGGTTCTTGTAAAAATGGTATTGGAGCACTTATATTTGAGTTCTGAGACATGTTAGCTGCACCAAAGTCTCTTTCTACTTTAATAGTGGACGCAATTTTGAATGTATTATTTGGAATCTTTTAATATTGCTCAGTCTAATGGCAACCCCACACACAAATGTATTGAAATGTATTAACTAGTAAAGTGTGCCCTCTGGTGGTTATGAAATGCACAACTACTGCTGAATGCTTTGCCAAAGTTACTAGCAGTCGATAAATTGGTTTAAAAT
Organism: Calotriton arnoldi; assembly: GCA_963921515.1. NCBI lineage: Eukaryota > Metazoa > Chordata > Amphibia > Caudata > Salamandridae > Calotriton > Calotriton arnoldi. The sequence continues at coordinate 138,599 of CAWUFW010017219.1, forward strand.
AGTATCGCTATAATAATCTGTTCTTCAAATACCTGAATTCTTTTTACGATTATGGAGATTTCAGTATTTCACTTGTGTCAATCAGTTTCCACACAGGCAGTCTCCGTATACGATACTTACAAGGTGCTTGAACAAAATGGAGTCACGCACGTCACGTTGCGTGCGTTGCGTCCATAGACTCCTATGCAAATGCGTCACCTGACCGTTACAGCTGAGAGACGAAGAGGCAGTTAACGGAACAAACTGCCGGCATCAACTGTCAACGACTTCACAGGTAACTAGTGACAGAAAGAAATTGAATGTGGAACGCATTCAACAATTAGAATCGGAATGCCTGACTCGAAGAATAAATAATGTAGTAACTCGCCTGAAAGATTTCTGTAGTGAACGTTGACTCTGTAGTGTAGATTCCTTCCAAAGACTGTTGCGGGCCTGTAGAATCCTCCGTAGTATTTCTGAAAAATCCCATCCTCGTCGCCAAATTGAAGTATCGGAGGGTAATAAATAAAGCTCTGAAGGTTTAAGTAATGTTTAAAGCTTATTTATTTAATTACCAAAAGGCCCACAAGCAGTCGGCAAGGAGCGCAGCTGTCAGGTGAGCAGCTCACAGGGAAAGAATCTTAGGCATTCCATGACGTCACCTTTATACATTCAGGGGGTTCCATTGCACGTCACAATGGAACCAGCAAGTGCAAACGTTGCGTGGTGCTAACAAGTGAGATTGAATAACTTTATAGAACACATAGTGGTACAACGCGCGTCTTGTTTGTGTCCTGTGCCAATAAATTTGGTCCAGAAGTCTCCCGTGAGTGCTGTACTCTTTCTACAAACATAGCCGGTATATATATATATATATATATATATATATATATATATATATATATATATATATATATATATATAGATATATATATATATATATAGATATATATATATATATATATATATATATATATATATTACCTACTGGCAGTCGCCAGTAGGTAGTTATAGTGAGGACCTTGTTTATATTCAAAAAGGGTTTTTTCTTTTGCCAATATCTTTGGTGCTGTTTGACGAATCTTTGCGAAATTTTCAAAACTAATGGGGCGCTCCGGTCAGCTCCTGTATTGAAAGTTTCGGGGTGATTCATCAAGCGGGGGTTGAGAAAAATGGAGGTCCCAAAACGCATTTTCCACATGTTAATTTCCATAGGAAATTTTAGACAAGGCTACAGCCCGAACTGCTGAACGGAATTACACCAAATTTGGCAAAAAGGTAGCTCTTGGTTCAGGAAGCGACCTTTTTTTTAAATGGTGTAAATCCGTTCAGTAGTTTTTTAAATGTTAAAGGAAAAAGAAATGTATATATCTGGGCGGAGCCTAACCACACATCTCATCGTGAGATCTGATTGGCTGTCAGCACTTCATCCAAGAAGTGTTGGCAGCCATCTTGGGACCAATATACATGATAGCACCCCATTAAAATGCATTGTAGTGAATGGAAGGTTTTGAGGGTCACCAAAAGGAGAACGTATAAAAGGTGATAAGACTTTAGTTACATTATAAATCATTTGTTGATGGTACCATACTAATTTTAGGAATTGTGGTGTGTTCTAAGGTGATTTTACCCTGTGAAAAAGCCTTCTGCTGGGATATCATGAATCATGTTTGAGAGAAAACTATTTTCTCATACTTTTCCCATAGAGGTTTGGAAGGTGATCTAGAAGCTAAAATGAGAGCATATTTTCTGTAAATTCACATTATCTTTCTCAGTCATGTGAGAATGAAGTCTGACATTCTCAGTAAAACATGTACTTCCAACAAGGGCAGAGACTGTCAGTTGATTCCTTTGTGTTCTACTGCAGCTTCCCAGAGTGTTCTACAGAACAACTAGAGCGCTAACAATCTTACTTATGACAAAAGTATGGCATACCTGAAGCCATCTTGATTGGAATAAAGTGGTAACACTTAAAACATTAAATTTAAAAAGGAACAAAATGAGGGGGTTCATTTTGCCATAGAAATTATGATTAGTGCTGCAGAAAGAAAAATTAGGGCACATTTTGACTGACTTCTCAAATCCTCTTCTATTTCATTAAAAAATTCTGACATGCAGACTGAAACATGCACTTTCAATACCAGCAGCAGACTTCCCTGGTGAGCAGTAGCTTTACTACAGTGATCTAATGAGCAACTAGAGTGCTAACATTCTGAATTTATGGCAAATGTTTGACACATCTGAATGCTTTCTTGATGGAATCAAAGTAAAAAACTGAAAGTATTTCCTACTGTGGAGACTGTAGTAAATGTGGAAATTAGGAAACTTCCTAACAAATAAATCTCCCAAGATGGCCACCAGAGACAAAAGAGCCCAAATGTAGCACAAATATCACCCAGATGTAGCCCACGTATAGCCCAATGACAGAATGTCCCAGAGTGTTCTAAAGAACAACTAGAGCGCTAACAGTCTTACTTATGACAAAGTATGGCACACCTGAAGCCATCTTGATTGGAATAAACTGGTAACACGTAAAACATTTAATATAAAAAGGAACAAACTGAGGGGGTTTATTTTGCCATAGAAATTATGATTAGTGCTGAAGAAAGAAAAATTATGGCACATTTTGAGTGACTTCTCAAATCCTCTTCTATTTCATTAAAAAATTCTGACATGCAGACTGAAACATGCACTTTCAATACCAGCAGCAGACTTCCCTAGTGAGCAGTAGCTTTACTACAGTGATCTAATGAGCAACTAGAGTGCTAACATTCAGAATTTATAGCGAATGTGTGACACATCTGAATGCCTTCTTGATGGAATCAAAGTAAAAACTGAAAGCATTTCCTACTGAGGAGACTGCAGTAAATGAGGAAATTAGGAAATTTCATAATAAATAAATCTCCCAAGACGGCCACCAGAGACAAAAGAGCCCAAATGTAGCACAAATATCACCCAGATGTAGCCCACGTATAGTCCAATGACAGAAGTGTGCAAAACACTTTTTATTTTTTGTTTTTTTGCAGTTTAATATAGTGCAGACTGGTCAGGTATTGGAGTGCTTTACATGAGCATTGGTTACATCACACAAGGACAAATTCATGTTGGTTGTAGACATGGGGAGATTAAGTGATTTGACCAGAATCACGGAATGTCGAGCTGAAGCAGAAACTCCAACCTGGTTCCCCAGCTGCAAAGTCTGCAGCTCTGGAAGTAATACCACATCCTCTCCCCTAAGTGCAACATTTAATCAAGTGGTCAACTGGATATAAAAACATAAAGATAACAAATAATTTAAAGTGCTTTGTCGCTATTTGAAAACTCAGAAAATATGTCCTAATTTTAGTTTTTTAGAGCACTAACCATAATTTCGATGCAAATAAGACCCTCTCATTTCTGTAATTTCTAAAGGAAATGCTCTAGGTATTACAGTTTTGATTACATCAAGATGACGTCAGGCGTGCCACACTTTTGTAATAAATATAGAATGTTAGCAATCTATTTGTTCATTAGGATACTGTTGAGAGGCAGAGGCCAGGGGCACGGACTCAGAAAATTGAAGGCAGGTAGGAGGGTGCAGAGGCAACAATTTGACCACACTGGGTAGGCAGGAAGGGCAGTGGCAGCACAACGGACTATGGAGGGCAGTGGAAAGGGGGGCAGGGGCAGCAAACCAACAATGCAGGACAGGCAAGAGAGGCTGTGGCAATATAATAGACCATTGTGGGCAGAAGGAAGAGGCAGTGGTAGTACAACCATACATGCCAACAGACCCGATTCAGCCAGGAAACGCCCAATGTTTTTAAGCCCAAATGGGCTTTATTTGATCTGCCTCATGTCTACAATCTCCTCTTTTTCAATGTAAGTCAATGGGGAAAATCAATACCCCAGGTTTTTTTTCAAAATCTCCCTCTTACCAAGTTCAAAATGTTAGCAAGTATGGTACATTGGATCATGGAAGGCAGGAGGAATTGGGGTAGGGACATAGACTCGGATAACAGAGGACAGCAGGGACATGGACAGGTGCACCAAACTGACCTTACAGGGCAGGCATCAGGGTTTGCAGCAGCACAATACACAACACAGGGCATGCGGGACGGGAGTGCAGCACAACAATCCATGGAAAGCAATAGGGAGGGGACAGGACCATGCACATGGACAACAGAGAAAAGAGGGGAAAGAGGCAATGGCAGCTAGCTGACCATAATGGACAGACAGGAGAAAAAGCTGCAGCATAGCGGACCATAAAGGGCAGGAGGTAGGGATCAGGGGCATTACAATCCAGGAGGGAGGAAATAGGGGTCTGCACATGGAAAACAGAGGGCAGGTGCAAGGGGGCAGGGCAGGAGCAGCAAGCTGACAATGGAGGTCAGGCAGGATGGGCACTAGAAGCAAGACACACCATGGAGAGCAACAGTGAGACTATAATGGCATACACACAGACCATGGAGGGAAGGTGGGAGGGGGTCAGGGGCAGCTAGCTGACCACACAGGGAAGGTGGGAGGGGCCGTGGCAGCACAGAAGACCATGCATGGCAAGCGGGAGGGTTAGTGGCAGCACAATGGCCATGATGGGCGAGAAGGAGGGGGCAGGTGCATGCAGAAATGACCATGGAGGATAGAAGGGAGGGGTAGGAGCTGGGCACAGACAAGAGAGTTCAGGGGAAGGGGCCTCACAACAGACCATGAGGGGTAGGCAGGAGGAGCAGTTGCAGCACAACAGACCAGGGAGGGCAGAAGGGTGTGGCAGTAAAATGGACCATGGAGGACAGGAGGAAGGGGCTAGGGGCTAGGGGCATGGAATGTGGACAGGCAGGGTGGAGGTGGCAGGGACAGGTTACAGTCATCTGACAATGCTAGGCAGGTGGGAGGTTAGTGGCAGCTCAACAGCACACTCAAAGTAGATAGGAGGGGCAGGTCCATGGAACATGGTAGTCAAAAAGGATGGAGCAGGGGCATGCACACAGACATCGGAGAGCAGGGGGAAGGAGAGTAGGGGCAGCAAGCTAAGCACAGAGGCTAAGCAGGAGGTCAATGATGGGGCATAGAATTGGGCAATGGAGGGCAGGAGGAGTGGACTGGGACATCATGCTAAATGGAGGGCAGTGGCAGCACATCAGACCATGCATGGCAGGAGGGAGAAGGCTAGTGCATGGATTCAGACAACAGAGGATAGGGAGGAGGTGGATGGGGCAGCAAGCTAACTGTTCAGAGAAGGCGGGAAGGCCAGTCGCAGAACAACGGCCACACAGGGCTGTAATGAGGGAGCAGGGGCATGGACTTGGACAATGGATGGCAAGGAGGAGGGGAGGCAGGAGCAGCAAGCTTGGGTGGGGGCAGCACAATGCCAGGCCAGGCCCTGCTTCCAACCCCCCACCATCCATTGTGATAGGCATCTTACTTAACGTTAAAAAAAACCTAGAAATTCGCTGGAAAAAACAAAGATTACAGGGACGTTATAGTTAGACTCAGATTTCACTCGTACAAAACCAGTGAAATTCAGCAGTTATAGTTGCCTGAGCTAACTATAACTTACACCCCCGCAATGCACTGCTTATGACCTCAGACATTACATCATTCATGACATGGTCAGTGACATCACTCATGACATCACTCATGACATCTCAAATGAGCTGTGAATGGAATGGAACTATAATCGCTAGAACTTTATTTATGGATAGTGTGTGTATATTAACACCCCTTTTTTTTCCTTTTCTTTCGTCTAAGAACCATTATAATGCGCAACGTGCCCAGATCAATATGGCCGATAGCCTTTCACTTTAAAGTAATGTGTAGTCCATTGTTTATGTTGATGTGTGCAATCCTAAGTATGTTTATTATGAACAAGTCACGTTGACGAACATACAGGTACGGCGGTCACGGGGCAAGATATGCTGAAATGACATTGTGTGCATATTAACACTTGTCTTCTATTATTTATTGTATCAATTCCTGAAATTTCACATTGTGACCAGGCCAATATGGCCGCCAGCTTTTTAGATTAAAGTAATATGTAGTCCTTTGTTAATGCTGGCAACTGGAGGCATTTATACATTTAAAGGAGGAAGCTACAATGACGTCTTGTATCGTTATCAAGGTTCGGACGAGCCGAAACGCGTGGATCGCATGTCGCATTTTAGATTTCATCAGTGATGTCGTCAATGATGTCACTGATCATGTCATGAGTGATGTAATATGTGACGCCATCAGCAGTGCATTGCGGGGACATGAGTTATATATATATTCACTGAAAAAAACATAGGTTTCAGGCACGTTATAGTTAGAAATTAGCATTTAAAAAACCTTAGAAATTCACTGAAAAAAACATAGGTTTCAGGCACGTTATAGTTAGAAATTAGCATTTAAAAAACCTTAGAAATTCACTGAAAAAACCACAGGTTTCAGGGATGTTATATTTAGTTGGACATTTCACTCGTACAAAACCAAAGAAATTTCGCCGTTATAGTTAGTTCAGCTAACTATAACTCGCGCCCCACAATGCACTGCTGATGACGTCACATATTACTTCATTCATGACATGGTCAGTGACATCACTGATGACATCACTGATGACATCTCAAATGACATCACTGATGACATCATCCACGTGATAATGTGATGCACCTCCTCACACCCTAATATAACCTTTGATACACCCACTCTAAAATACAGACTACCATTTTCAAAAACATAGACACACCAATACCAGTTACTACATACCCACTCACTGATTCCTAGGTCTACACACACGTCCACTCATTCACCCATATAGTCACTCATACATGCAGTCACTTATCAATACAGCAGTATCATTTGCACTCATACACCTATACATACACTCACACATCGCCACTCATACATAGAGTTACTCACACACCTAGTCAGTCATGCAAAGAATCATTCACACTCCCATTTACTCAACTATACAGTTATACACACACCACCTCACTTATTCATACAGATACTAACACATACTTACTCTCTTATACAATCACTGATACAAGTACACACTCAGCCATACAGCCACTCTCACAATCACTCACTCTCACGTATTGTCATTTATATACTCCAACTCTCACATACACTGCCTTTTACATATGTAGTTACTTGGACATGTACCACTGAGACATCCATTCACTCACCAACACACCCATACACACACTCAACCACCCATACAGCTGTTTCCACATGCACTCTTGAACCCATACACCCAGTGAATCAACCACTCACATATCTATGCACAGAGTCACACACCTCCCACCCATCCACACGGACACTCAGGCACCCATACAGATACTCAGATAACCAATCAATAACCCATATACATACTCATGTAGCTACTCACCAACCCACGCAGCCACTTATACACCAACTGACCGACTGATACCAACATTTACACAGTTTAGTCACTAACCCATGCATTCAGTAAGACACGTTTAATCACTCACTTATACAGTCAGTCACGCACCTACTAAATCATCTATTCAGGCACTTATACACCCACTCATTCCTCAATACACCCATATATATATATATATATATACATATATATATATATATTATCTACTGGCGGTCGCCAGTAGATAGTTATAGTTAGGACCTATTATCCATAGGAAATCCGTAACATTCTATTCCCAATAACTTTGCCGTCGTTTGACGAATCATCGCGAAATTTTCAAAACTAGTGGGGCGCTCCGGTTTGCTCCTGTCTTGAAAGTTTCGGGGTGATTCATCAAACGGGGGCTGAGAAAAAAGGGGGGTCCCAAAACGTGTTTTCTCCATGTTAATTCCCATAGGAAATTTTAGCCACGGCTACAGCCCGAACTGCTGAACGGAATTACACCAAATTTGGCAAAAAGGTAGCGCTTTGTTCAGACAGTGACCTTTTTTTTAAATGGTGTAAATCCGTTCAGTAGTTGCGGAGAAATTCAAAAAATAAGAGTGAAAAAATCAATTTCCCATAGGAAACTTTATGTAAGGCTACAGCAAAACTGCTGAACGGAATTACACCAAATTTGGCAAAAAGGTAGTGCTTGGTTCAGAAAGCACCCTTTTTAAAAATGGTGTAAATCCGTTCAGTAGTTGCTGAGAAAATCCAAAATAAAAGTTTCGATATCTATGGCCGTGGTGGATCCGCGCACCCTCCCGACCACGAGCTGCATGCTAATTGGCTGTCAACACTCCAAACCAGGAAGTGTTGGCAGCCATCTTGTTCCTCGGTAGAACCGAGGAACAAGAAAGCAGTAAAACAAGTGCGCAAAACGCAAAAGGGGGCAGGGTAGAAACACCCTGACTCCCTAGGTCTGCTCAGGGGTCCCACAAGGACCCCCTGGGGCAGAAAAAAGCTTTTTTTTTTTTTTTTTTAATCGGCTGGATGCGCTTAGGGTGCACGGATCCCGCTGATTAAAAAAAAAAACACAAGAAACAAGTGCGCAAAACGCACAAAGGGGGCAGGGTAGAAACACCCTGACCCCTAGGTCTGCTCAGGGGTCCCACAAGGACCCCTGGGCAGAAAAAAGCAAAAAAAAAAAAAGACCGGCATCGTGACGGAGGCCCCGCCCCCTCCCTGCAGCAGTCTGCAAACGCGCCCCCTGGCGCGTTTTAAGAAGGAGAAGTAATTCCCCTTGAATACTGGGGGGCCCTGGGGGCCAACTAGCCCACCAGGAACCTCCGGTATGCGCCAGGGGCTGCGTTGCAGAGAGGTGTACAGAGGCCACGCCCTTTTACACCTCTCTGCAACGCAGCTCTGTGGCGCTTTTGGAGGTACATGGTGGGCTAGTTGGACTCCAGGGACCCTCAGTATTCAAGGGACTTAATCCCCAACTTAAAACGCGCCACGGGGCACGTTTGCACATTTATGAAGGGAGGGGGCGTGGCTTCAGGTGACATGTGTGCAAACAGGCCCCATGGTGCGTTTTAAGATGGGGAATTAAATCCTCTTCAATCCTGAGGGTCCCTGGGGGCCAACTAGCCCACCAGGTACCTCCAGTAAGCACCACGGAGCTGCGTTGCAGAGTGTTGTAAAAAGGGTCATGGCCTCTGAACACCTCTCTGCAACGCAGCTCTCTAGCGCATACTGGAGGTATCTGGTGGGCCAGTTGGCCCCTAGGGACCCTCGGGATTGAGGAGGAATTAATTCTCCAACTTAAAACGCGCCACAGGGCGTGTTTGCAGACATGTCACTTCAGGCCCCACCCCTTCCTTCACCATTGTGCAAATATTCCTCTAAAATCAGCCGAACTACGAATTCCGATTTACTCACCTGTTATCAGGAGAGACCTCAGTGCTGCATCTTTGAGCCCAGTACTGATCCTGAAAAGTAATTTTAACCGTACTTACCAGTAACTTGAATTTCCTTCCATAGGATATCATTGCCTGCTTTTTGCTGAAAAAGTTTCTAAGTGTCGATTTTTGAAACATACAAATATTCCTCTAAAATCAGCCGAACTACGAATTCCGATTTACTCACCGGTTATCAGGAGAGACCTCAGTGCTGAATCTTTGAGCCCAGTACTGATCCTGAAAAGTAATTTTAACCGTACTTACCAGTAACTTGAATTTCCTTCCATAGGATATCATTGCCTGCTTTTTGCTGAAAAAGTTTCTAAGTGTCGATTTTTGAAACATACAAATATTCCTCTAAAATCAGCCGAACTATGAATTCCGATTTATTCACCGGTTATCAGGAGAGACCTCAGTGCTGCATCTTTGGGCCCACTACTGATCCTGAAAAGTAATTTTAACCGTACTTACCAGTAACTTGAATTTCCTTCCATAGGCTAACATTGACTGGTTTCACTTGGAAATTCTTCTAAGTGTGGAGTTTTGGAACTTTATAATATTCCTCTAAAATCAGCCGAACTACGAATTCCGATTTACTCACATGTTATCAGGAGAGACCTCAGTGCTGCATCTTTGAGCCCAGTACTGATCCTGAAAAGTAATTTTAACCGTACTTACCAGTAACTTGAATTTCCTTCCATAGGATATCATTGCCTGCTTTTTGCTGAAAAAGTTTGTGTCGATTTTTAAAACATACAAATATTCCTCTAAAATCAGCCGAACTACGAATTCCGATTTACTCACCGGTTATCAGGAGAGATCTCAGTGCTGCATCTTTGAGCCCAGTACTGATCCTGAAAAGTAATTTTAACCATACTTACCAGTAACTTGAATTTCCTTCCATAGGCTAACATTGACTGGTTTCACTTGGAAATTCTTCTAAGTGTGGAGTTTTGGAACTTTATAATATTCCTCTAAAATCAGCCGAACTACGAATTCCGATTTACTCACCTGTTATCAGGAGAGAACCCAGTGCTGCATCTTTTAGCCCAGCACTGACCCTGAAAAGTAATTCTAACCGTACTTACCAGTAACTTGTATTTCCTTCCATTGGAATCCATTGTCTGGTTTTCAGCAGAAAAGTTTCAGTGTCGATTTTCACAAACTACAAATATTCCTTAAAAATCGCCTGTATGACTTAAACGCATTCTTTCAACTGTTTACAGGAGATGCACCAGTGCTGGATCCAGGATCCACCACTGAGTAAGAAAAAGTAACGATAACACTACTTACCTGCTAAGTGAATTTCCTCCCATGGGATAACATTGGTGATTCTATGTGAAAAAGTTTCTAAGTGTCAACTTTTAAAATACAATAATATTCTTTAAAAATCACTACTGTAATCAAAACGCTTTTACTCAACTGTTTACAGGAGATGTCCCAGGACTGAATCTAGGATCCAGTCCTGTGGTTAGAAAAGTAATCCATAAAGTAACTAATTGCATTTAACTAGAAATTCACAATGAGCTCAATGTTGCATTGTGTTTGAAATTGTGTTGCCCATTGCAACAACTGTAACTACTGTACTTAAAAGTCTATTGCCTATTTGCAAAGTATTTAAACTAAAGTAATTCATTCTGAGAAAGTATATTTTGTAATGTAATGTATAATGTAATTACAATGTAATTTAAAAAATAAAATATGTAAAAATAAATAGTTTAAAAAAATGTAGTAAATCAGTATCAAAAAAATAAATATAACAATTAATACATTTAAAAATTGTCATTTACAAAACCTTTGAAATTCACTGAAAAAAACCATAGGTTTCAGACATGTTATAGTTAGGAATTAGCATTTAAAAAACCTTTGAAATTCACTGAAAAAACCATAGGTTTCAGGCACGTTATAGTTAGAAATTAGCATTTAAAAAACCTTACAAATTCACTGAAAAAACCATAGGTTTTAGGGACAGTTATAGTTAGTTGGACATTGCACTCGTACAAAACCCGTGAAATTCCCCCGTTAAAGTTAGTTCAGCTAACTATAACTCGCGCCCCCGCAATGCACTGCTGATGACGTCACATATTACATCACTCATGACATGGTCAGTGACATCACTGATGACATCACTGATGACATCTCAAATGACATCACTGATGACATCACTGATGACATCATCCACGTGATAATCTGATGCACCTCCTCACACCCTAATATAACCTTTGATACACTCACTGAAATTACAGACTGCCATTCGCAAAACCATAGACACTCCAACACCAATAACTACATACCCACTCACTGATTCTTAGGTCTACACACACATCCACTCACTCACCCGTACAGTCACTCATACTTACGGTCACTCAGTACAGGACTATCATATGCACTCATACTCCTATATAGACACTCAAACAATGCCACTCATCCATAGAGGTACTCACACACCTAGTCAGTCATGCAAATAATTAAACACACTGCCATTTACTCACCTATACAGTTATACACACACCAGCTCACTTACTCATACAAATACTAGCACATTCTTACGCTCTTATACAATCACTGATACAAGCAGACACTCATCCATACAGTCACTCTCACAATCACACACTCTCGCTTATAGCTATTTATATACTCCAACACACATATATACTGCCTTTCACATATGTAGTTACTCACACATGTACCACTGGGACATACATTCACTCACTAACACACTCTTACACACACTTACCCACCCATACAGTCTATCACAGATGCACTCTTGAAACCATCCACCCAGTGAATCACCCACTCACACATCTATGCACAGAGTCGCACACACCCCACCCACACAAACACTCAGGCACCCATACAGATACTCAGACAACCAATCAATAACTCATATAGACACTCATGTAGCTATTCACAAACCCATGCAGCCACTTACACAGCAATAGACAGACGGATACAGACATTCACCCAGTTTAGTCACTAACCCATGCATTCAGTAAGATACGTTTAATCACTCACTTATAGAGTTAGTCATGCACCTACTAAATCATCCATACAGACACTTATACACCCACTCATTCTTCAATACGCCTTTCCCTATATATATTAAAAATATTTAAACTTTACAGAAACACACAGTCACTGGATGATGTCATCAGTGATGTCATTTGAGATGTCATCAGTGATGTCATCAGTGATGTCACTGACCATGTCATGAGTGATGTAATATGTGACGTCATCAGCAGTGCATTGCGGGGGTGCGAGTTATAGTTAGCTGAACTAACTCTAACGGGGGAATTTCACGGGTTTTGTACGAGTGCAATGTCCAACTAACTATAACTGTCCCTAAAACCTATGGTTTTTTCAGTGAATTTGTAAGGTTTTTTAAATGCTAATTTCTAACTATAACGTGCCTGAAACCTATAGTTTTTTCAGTGAATATATATATATATATTATCTACTGGCGGTCGCCAGTAGATAGTTATAGTTAGGACCTATTTTCCATAGGAAATCCGCAACATTCTATTTGAAATAACTTTGGCGCCGGTTGACGAATCTCCACGAAATTTTCAAAACTCGTGGGGCGCTCCGGTCCACTCCTATCCTGAAAGTCTCGGGGTGATTCGTCAAGTGGGGGCCGAGAAAAAAGGGGGTCCCAAAACATGTTTTCCCCATGTAATTTTCCATAGGAACCTTTCATCGCAGCTACAGCCCGAACTGCTGAATGGAATTACACCAAATTTGGCAAAAAGGTAGCCCTTGGTTCAGAGTCGTGCCTTTTGGTTAAATGGTGTAAATCCGTTCAGTAGTTCCTGAGAAATTTGAAAAGAAAACACATATATATCTGGGAGGAGCCTAACCACACATGTCATCGTGAGATCTGATTGGCTGTCAGCACTTCATCCTGGAATTGCTGGCAGCCATCTTGGGACCAATATAAATGATAGTACCCCATTGAAATGCATTGTAGTGAATCGAAGATTTTGAGGGTTACCAAAAGGAGAACTATAAAGGGTGATAACAGACTTTAGTTACATTAGAATTCATTTGTTGATGGTACCATACTAATTTCAGGAATTGTGGTGTGTTCTAAGGTGATTTTCCCTGTGAAAAACCTTCTGCTGGGATATTATGAATCATGTTTGAGAGAAAACTATTTTCACATGCTTGTTCCATACAGTTTTGGAAGGTGCTCCAGAAGCTAAAATGAGAGCATATTTTCTGTAAATTCACATTATCTTTCTCAGTCATGTGAGAATGAAGTCTGACATTCTCAGTAAAACATGTACATCCAACAAGGGCAGAGACTGTCAGTTGATTCCTTTGTGTTCTACTGCAGCTTCCCAGAGTGTTCTAAAGAACAACTAGAGTGCTAACAGCCTTACTTATGACAAAAGTATGGCACACCTGAAGCCATCTTGATTGGAATAAACTGGTAACACTTAAAACATTTAATTTAAAAAGGAACAAAATGATGGGGTTCATTTTGTCATAGAAATTATGGTTAGTGCTGTAGAAAGAAAAATTAGGACATGTTTCAAGTGTGATCTCAAATATCTTCCTGTTATATTTCAACAGGAGCAGCCTGTCAGTTGATGCCTTTGTGTTTCTACGGCAGCTTCCCAGAGTATTCTAAAGAACAACTAGAGAGCTAACAGTCTTACTTATGACAAAAGTATGGCACACCTGAAGCCATCTTGATTGGAATAAACTGGTAACACTTAAAACATTTAATTTAAAAAGGAACAAAATGATGGGGTTCATTTTGTCATAGAAATTATGGTTAGTGCTGTAGAAAGAAAAAGTAGGACATGTTTCAAGTGTGATCTCAAATATCTTCCTGTTATATTTCAACAGGAGCAGCCTGTCAGTTGATGCCTTTGTGTTCTACTGCAGCTTCCCAGAGTGTTCTAAAGAACAACTAGAGCGCTAACAGTCTTACTTATGACAAAAGTATGGCACACCTGAAGCCATCTTGATTGGAATAAACTGGTAACACTTAAAACATTTAATTTAAAAAGGAACAAAATGAGGGGGTACATTTTGCCATAGAAATTATGGTTAGTGCTGCAGAAAGAAAATTTAGTGCATGTTTTAAGTGAGATCTCAAATCCTCTTCTATTTCATTAGAAAATTCTGACATGCAGACTGAAACAATCACTTTCAATACCAGCAGTAGACTTCCAGTTAACTCCCTGGTGAGCAGTAGCTTTACTACAGTGATCTAATGAACAACTAGAGTGCTAACATTCTGAATTTATGGCAAATGTGTGACACATCTGAATGCCTTCTTGATGGAATCAAAGTAAAAACTGAAAGCATTTCCTACTGAGGAGACTGCAGTAAATGACGAAATTAGGAAACTTCATAACAAATAAGTCTCCCAAGATGGCCACCAGAGAAAAAGAGCCCAAATGTAGCACAAATATCACCCAGATGTAGCCCACATATAGCCCAATGACAGAAGTGTGCAAAACACTTTTTATTTTTAGTTTTTCTGCAGTTTTATATAGTGCAAACTGGTCAGGTATTGGAGCGTTACATCTTACTTGGACCCCTTATTGCGTATTTTGCACGAAGTACATGAGATTGATCTTGCGAAACATTGAACTTTACGATTCTGTTAACCTGAAGTTGCTCTGAACCGGGCTTTGTAACACCCGTTTTTACCTACTGGTTTTAATTAATTCTCACTGTATTGTATTAGGAAAGAGGATTTACTGTTTTTATGTATACTTTTATGATCTATGTTTCTAAATCAGATCAAATAAAGTTAAATGAATTCTATGGCAGGACGGAGGCGAGGATTATGCATATCTTTCCTCACTTTATTTGCATAGCAGTTCAAAGAAAACGTAACACAACAATCATTAAACAAAAGACTACACAACCCATGAACCATTAGGGGGGTAGTTTCCAAGGCAACTATAGTCCAATCATATCACAGTCCATCGTATATAATATCGTGACGTCCCTTCCGCTTCCTCTTTCTTCACTGCTCGTCAGTTAAGTGCATTCCTTACATTCTTGGCTTAATCTGACGTTGTTGCTGTATGTATAGCGGTTTCTTGTGCACGTTATTAGCATTATTGCCTTGGTATTGTTTCATATTCCCTGCGCAGCAGGCTCTTGCCCGAGCGCGTTCTCCCCCTCGCAGTTTTTCCCGCTGTGTGCTCTGCGCATGGTGAGATCCTGTCAGGCGCGTCTGGTCCGAGCGAGGCAGCTCCGTCGAGCGCTCCCGCTGGTCTTTACGCACGTTTGGGAATCCGGTCACTCCTTTAGTGTCCGCTTGATTCCCGACCAACCCTCGCCTAATTTTGACACCGCTACGCGGTGATTTCCCCACACGGCCACGTTAGTGACCAGCGCTACCTGGTGGTGGTAATTGGTATTGCGCCTCAGTCTATTCTTATAACAGCTTCGGGGAAAGCCCAGCTGTTGCAGCACCGGCGAGGGGGCTGTCTTAAGGATTTTAAGGGCATTTGTTCTGTGCTCACACCCTCTGCTATCATGTCTTCTCCAGAAGACCATTTTTACTCCTCCTACCAGGAAGTGGAGGAGGAATGGCCCCCAACTTCTCCCTCCAGCAGTGGACCAAGCCCTCTCTCTGGCTATTTCTAGGGCGCTGGCTCCTCTTAGGGATCAGGTTGATAAGCTGGCGAAAAGCATCCCTGGGGTGTTCAGTGACCCAGATCTGGTGGTGGCGGGTCCAAGTAGCTCCCAGATGGGGAATAAAAGGGCCGTTAAGCATAACGCGGGGCACTTGGAAGGATTTGATAAACTTACGGAGACCTTCCTCAAGAGTGCGCGAAAGCTAAAACGTGCACCCTGCCGGGAGGAGGAGGGGCCCGGAGAAAATTGTGACACTGTCACCACTATTGTAGACCCCGACGGCGGGTTTCCCTTAGAGGGAGAGGGTGTATCGGAGGACGATTTCTCCTCCGATGAGGATAAGGACTCGGGGCGTCCCTGGCGTCCAGAGTCCCACTCCTCTCAGTCCCCGGTTGGGGACGGGGTCCACTCGGACATGTTCGAGCCTACCCAAATTTACCATCCTAGGTTGGCAGAGTGGACACCTGACGCCAAAGTGGCAGAGTATGTGGTGGGGAAAATCCATCAACCCCTTGAAAGGGAGGTCAGGAATAGGATGAGGGAGAATGCCCCAGGCCCTCACTGAAGGGGAAGGTGGCACACACGCCTGAAATTGATGAGAAACTATGTACCTTTTTCTCCAAGTATATGAGGGATCCCAAGAAAGGAATTGATAGGTCTTGGACGTGGTAGGGCCCTTGACCCAAATTATTCAATTGACGGAGCGTTCCAAAGAGTCAGGATCCCCTTTGTCCACGGATATTGTGGCTGGTTGGGCGCACTACCCTAAACCCTAAAACACTACCCCCTCCACTACCCAAACACCACTGCACTACTCTAAACCCTAAAACACTACCCCCAGCACGACACCCTACACTACCCAAACATAACTGCACTACCCTAAACCCTAAAACACTACCACCAGCACGACTCCCTACACTACCCAAACACAACTGCACTACCCTAAACCCTAAAACACTACCCCCAGCACGACTCCCTACACTACCCAAACACCACTGCACTACACTAAACCCTAAATATACCCCCAGCATGACCTCCCACACTACACAAACACCACTGCACTACCCTAAACCCTAAAACACTACCCCCAGCACGACCCCCTACACTACCCAAACACCACTGCACTACCCTAAACCCTAAAACACTAACCCCAGCACGACCCCCTACACTGCCCAAACACCACTGCACTACCCTATACCCTAAAACACGACCCCCTACACTACACAAACACGACTGCACTACCCTAAACCTTAAAACACTCACCTCAGCATGACCCCCTTCACTACACAAACACCACTGCACTGCCCTAAACCCTAAAACACTACCCCAGCACTACCCCCTACACTACCCAAACACCACTGCACTAACATAAACCCTAAAACACTACCCCCATCACAACCCCCTACACTACACAAACACCACTGCACTACCCTAAACCCTAAAACACTACCCCCAGTATGACTCCCTACACTACCCAAACACCACTGCACTACCTTAAACCCTAAATCTACCCCCAGCACAACCCCTACACTACCCAAACACCACTGCACTACCCTAAACCATAACACACTAGCCCCAGCATGACCCCCTACACTACACAAACACCACTGCACTAACTTAAACCCTAAAACACTACCACCAGCATGACCCCCTACACTACTCAAACACCACTGCACTACCCTAAACCCTAAAACACTATACCAGCACGACCCCCTACACTACCCATTCACCACTGCACTACCCTAAACCTTAAAACACTACCCCCTGCATGACCCCCTATACTACTACACTACCCTAAACCCTAAAACACTACCCCCAGCACGACCCCCTACACTACCCAAACACCACTGCACTACCCTAAACCCTAAAACACTACCCCCAGCACGACCCCCTACACCACCCAAACACCACTGCACTACCCTAAACCCTAGAAAAGAAACCCCCACCCCATGCCCAATCCCCCTTACCTCTCACTCCTCATGGTTCCTCTCTCCTCGTGGTTCCTGCTTCACATCATCTCTGAGGGGCGGTGCACGTCGTTGTGAGGAAACTGAACAGCCTCTGTTTCCTTACAACGACATGGAGAGGAGTGGCCTAACGGCTAGGGCGGTCGACCTCGAATCTGGGGAACTGGGTTCGAGTCTCGGCAATGACGCTGAACATCCTGTGATTCTGGGCAAATCACTTAATCTCCCCGTGCCTAACAAAAATGAATGTGTCCTCATGTAATGCAACTGGTGCTATGTAAAGCGATCTGATACCCGATTCGGGTCAAGTTCGCGCAATATAAAACTCTGTTATAAAAATAAAAAAATGGATCGTCTACATGTTTTTAGAACGCATGGTCATTTACCATACATACCTTTACAACAAAATTCGTTGTAAAGGCATGCATGGTAAATGACCATGCGTTCTAAAAAAATGCGTAGTAATGACTTCGTGATGTACAACGCATGCGTGGTAATGCATGCGTTGCATTGGTATCGCAAAGTAAAAAAGTCGTTGTAACGGCTGTTTACCGATCGAAGCTGGCCCCTGTTCTTCAGTGAGACGTTTATTTGATTAATTAGGAGGAAGGAATGTGGCTTTTTACCGAAAAGTGCATTCCCGGCTGTTGTATTGTGAAAGTGTCCGCGTGGCCTGGTTTCACTTCCGGTGAGAGAGTGGAAGAGTCTGTTTGGATCTAAAGGAGTTCTGTTGTTGGACAGGACCGGCGCGACATGTCATCAGAAAACATAGCTAATGGAAAGCGTCCTCCCTGAAGTGTGGAGCAGTGCCATGAGAGGTCAACGAGTGTGCGTCCCACCGCAGTATGACCGTACCGCGTGACCCATGTGCCGCCTCCAGAGTACGGGAGGCAGAAGTGGCATCGCAGGTCCTCTTGAAGACCGTTGTAGCACTAATTCTACATTTTGGTACTAGGGCATTTTAACTTTGTTGTTCCTGCCAGATACAAAGAGAAGATCCTGTGTTATTCAGTGCCCTCGTTACCTTTTTTGTGGGTTGTGGTGCTTGTCACTTCGCTGCCCCGCCGGTGCACACGACTGGGCACCCCACCACGTGTGCCATCTGCAGGGCCTCTGCCCTCGGATCACTGGTTTCGGTTTCTGGAGTGGCAACATAAACAGTTGCTCCCAAAGGACTAGCCTGAACACTTAGGTGAATATCCCCTGCACCAGCATTCCACGGAACTTCTTTCCTAGCTCTCCCACGTCAACGAGCACGGCTCCGCTCGCGACACCGTATGATGTCATCGGAGCCATAAGAGGACCTCGTCGGCGTGCTGACGTCAGTTCCACCCATTTTTTCCGTGCCACCGAGGCAAACAGGGGACCGAGACATTTTCACATGTATACATAGTATAATAAATATATATATATTCACTGAAAAAACCATAGGTTTCAGGCATGTTATAGTTAGAAATTAGCATTTAAAAAACCTTAGAAATTCACTGAAAAAACCATAGGTTTCAGGCACGTTATAGTTAGAAATTAGCATTTAAAAAAACCTTAGAAATGTACTGAAAAAACCATAGGTTTCAGGGCGTTATAGTTAGTTGGACATTTCACTCGTACAAAACCATAGAAATTCCCCCGTTATAGTTAGTTCAGCTAACTATAACTCGTGCGCCCGCAATGCACTGCTGATGACGTCACATATTACATCACTCATGACATGGTCAGTGACATCACTCATGACATCACTGATGACATCTCAAATGACATCACTGATGACATCATCCAGTGAATGTGTGTTTTTCAGAAAATTAAATATGTTTTATATATGTATATCTCAAGGTCGATGGAAGAATAAATGGGTATATAAGTGTCTAAATGGATGATTTTTTTGTAAAATTGATTGTATAACTGACTAAGTGTATCTTAGTGAATACATGGGTTAGGGAGTAATGTTTAAATATGAAAATATCTGTATCAGTCTCTCACTTTGTGTATAAGTGGCTGCATGGGTTGGTGAGTAGCTACATGAGTGTCTATATGGGTTATTAGTTGGTTTTTTGAGTATCAGTATGAGTGTCTGAGTGTCTGTATGGTTCGGTGGGGGGTATTACTTAGTGCAGAGATGCATGAATGAGTGACTCACTGTTTGTATGTGTTGAAGACAGCATGTGTGCAGGACTGTATAGGTGGATGAGTATGTGTATGGGTGTGTTAGTGAGTGAATGACTGTCTCAATAGTGTCTTTATGAGTAACTACATATGTTTTAAATTAGTAAATGTGAGTATTGGTGTATATAAGTGAGTATATGTGAGAGTGAGAGATTGGAAGAGTTCCTGTACAAATAAGAAGGTGTTTCTATAAGTCATTGTTTAAGAGAGTAAGTATGTGTAAGTTTCTGTAGAAGTAAGTGTGGTAGTGTGTGTATAACTGTATATGCAAGTAAATGGATGTTTGATACTTTGTTTGCATGTGTGACTATGTGTGTGAGTAACTCTATGGATGAGTGGCGGTGTGTAACAGGATGTATAGGTGTATGAGTACATATGATGAGTGAGTACATGTATGAGTGACGGTATAGGGACTGTTGGTGAATGAGTGGATGTGTGTGTAGATCTTGGAATTACTGAATAGGTGTGTTGTAACTGGTATTGGTATGTCCATTGTTTTGAAAATGTTAGTTTGTATTTTTGAGTGTGTGTATCAAAGGTTATATTAGGGTGAGAGGAGGTCTGCCACTCTATCACAAGGATGATGTCATCAGTGATGTCATCAGTGATGTCATTTGAGATGTCATCAGTGATGTCATGAGTGATGTCACTGACCATGTCATGAGTGATGTAATATGTGACGTCATCAGCAGTGCATTGCGGGCGCGCGAGTTATAGTTAGCTGAACTAACTAAAACGGTTGAATTTCTATGGTTTTGTACGAGTGAAATGTCCAACTAACTATAACGCCCCTGAAACCTATGGTTTTTTCAGTGAATATATATATATATATATATATATATATAAAACATATTTAAACTTTACAGAAACACACATTTACTGGATGATGTCATCAGTGATGTCATTTGAGATGTCATCAGTGATGTCATCAGTCATGTCACTGACCATGTCATGAATGATGTAATATGTGACGTCATCAGCAGTGCATTGTGGGGGCGCGAGTTATAGTTAGCTGAACTAACTATAACGGCGGAACTTCTTTGGTTTTGTACGAGTGAAATGTCCAACTAAATATAACGTCCCTGAAACTTGTGTTTTTTCAGTGAATATATATATATATATATATATATATATATATATATATATATATATATATATTCACTGAAAAAAACATGTTTCAGGGACGTTATAGTTAGAAATTAGCATTTAAAAAACCTTGGAAATTCACTGGAAAAAACACATTTTTCAGGGACGTTATAGTTAGTTTGCTCGTACAAAACCATAGAAATTCGGCTGTTATAGTAAGTTGAGCTAACTATAACTTGCGCCCCCGCAATGCACTGCTCATGACGTCTCATATTACATCACTCATGACATGGTCAGTGACATCACTGATGACATCACTGATAACATCTCAAATGACATCACTGATGACATCACTGATGTCTCCGGGGCTTGGGGGGCCCCTGAGGCCCCCCTCAATAACTGAATGCCCTGGGGAGGTGGCGGTCCCTGGGGCAGTGTGGGGAGGCAGGAGCCCTCCCACGTATTTTATTAAAAGCCCCAGGGAGGTGGCTGCGGGGGGGCCGTGTGCCCCATGCATAATTAATAAAGCCCCGGGGAGGTGGTGGTCCCCAGGGCTACTGGGGCCCGCGCGGCCCCCGCATATATTTGGCATATTGCCCCCGGGACCTGGCCCACCCGGGGGCTCATTAAAACCAAGCGCGGGAGAATCCAGCTGAAATATTTTTTATAAAAATGCTTTTTTGGGTCCTGGGGGTCCCTGTGGGACCCCCTGAGCAGCCCTAGGGGTTCAGGGTGTTTCTACCCTGCCCCCTTTTCTTTTGTTTAACCTTTTTTCTTGTAACTCGGGAAAACCGAGTCACAAGATGGCTGCCAACACTTCCTGGTTTGAAGTGGTGGCAGCCAATCAGAAACAAGCTCATGATCGGGAGGGTTCAGCCAATCAGATCTCACAATTCTCAAATATCGATATCTGTAAATCTTTAAATATCTCAAAAACTACTGAACGGATTTACACCATTTAAAAAAAGCATGCTTTCTGGATCCAAAGCTACCTTTTTGCCAAATTTGGTGTAATTCCGTTTAGCAGTTCGGGCTGGAGCCGTGTCTAAAGTTTCCTATGGAAATTAACAAGGAGAAAACACGTTTTGGCACCCCCCTTTTTTCTCGGCCCTTGCTTGATGAATCCCCCAAAACTTTCAAGACAGGTGCTGACCTGAGTGGGCCATTAGTTTTGAAAATTTCGCGAAGATTCGTCAACAAGTGCCAAAGATATTGGCAAAAGAAAAAATGCTTTTTGAATAGAAACAAGGTTCTAACTATAACTACCAGTAGGTAATACATATATAACTACCAGTAGGTAATATATATACTACCTACTGGCGGTCGCCAGTAGGTAGTTATAGTTATAGTTATAGAATAGTTTCTATTCAAAAAGCGTTTTTTCTTTTGCCCTGACGAATCTTTGCGAAATTTTCAAAACTAATGGTTCGCTCAGGTCAGCTCCTGTCTTGAAAGTTTCGGGGTGATTCGTCAAGTAAGGGCCAAGAAAAAAGGGGGGTCCCAAAACGTGTTTTCCCCATGTTAATTTCCATAGGAACTTTAGACAAAGCTACAGCCCGAACTGCTGAACGGAATTACACCAAATTTGGCAAAAAAGTAGGTCTTGGTTCAGGAAGCGTGCTTTTTTTTAAATGGTGTAAATCCGTTCAGTAGTTTCTGAGAAATTTAAAAAATAAAAATATCGATATCTGAGGGCCAAGGAGGATTCGCAAACCCTCCCGAGCATGAGCTTCATTCTGATTGGCTGCCAACACTCCAAACCAGGAAGTGTTGGCAGCCATCTTATGACTCAGTAAAACCGAGTTCAAGAAATCAGTTAAAAAAAGGATAAAAAACAAGGAAAGGGGGCAGGGTAGAAACACCCTGGCCCCCAAGGCCTGCTCAGGGGGTCCCACAAGGAACGCCAGGGTCAAAAAATAATTTTTTTTTTTTTTTAAATCAGCAGAATTTGCGCTGGGTGCGCGAATCCAGCCGAAAAAAAAAAAATGAAGTACGGACTCCCGCTCTTAGTTTCTTTAAGCCCCCGGGTGGGCCAGGTCCCCGTGGCAATGTCCAATAAATTAGCGGGGACCCCTGCAGCCCCGGGTACTGCCACCTCCCCAGGGCTTATTTATAAAAAAAAATGCATGGGGGGCTCCTTCCTCCCCCACGTTGCCCTGGGGACCGCCACCTCCCCGGTGCCTTAGTTTAATAGGGATGGGGGGGCCTCGTGGGCCCCCCCAAGCCCCGGGGACCACCGACTCCCCGGGGCTCCAATTATATTAAAGAAGTGTGGGGGGCTCCTGCCCCTCCCCACACTGCCCTGGGGACCACCACCTCCCCGGGACACTAATTATTTAAATACGGGGTCTGTTGCGGACCCCCCAGGCCCCGGGGACCACCTTCTCGTCGGGCTTAAATCAGTTGGGAGGGGGCCACGATGCCCCCCTCCTGGAGCCCTCGATGGCCCTGGGGACCGCCACCCACCAGGGCCGGCTCCTGCAATGTCCTGGGGTGCCCACCCCCGGGATATTGCTGTTTGCTATGGCAGGGTGGGAGCACAGCTCCCGCCCTGCCATAGTAATCACTGCTTTGCTTCTTGGAAGCGAGAGCAGGAAACCAGGTGCAACCAGTAAGCCCCACACAGTGGGATTGCTGA
This sequence comes from Calotriton arnoldi, assembly GCA_963921515.1. NCBI lineage: Eukaryota > Metazoa > Chordata > Amphibia > Caudata > Salamandridae > Calotriton > Calotriton arnoldi. The sequence continues at coordinate 162,320 of CAWUFW010017219.1, forward strand.
GAGGTGGTCCAAAGCCACGCCCCTTTTTTCACCACTCTGCAAACGCGCCTCTTGGTGCATTGCTAGTGCAGCAAAGAGGTCCTCTTGTGTCCTGAGGACCTCAGGACTAAAGTGGACTTCATCCCCCGAGCAGCAGTGCGCCAGGAGGCGAGTTTGCAGAGTGGTGTAAAAAGGGGTGTAGCCTCAGACCACTTTCAGCAATTCAGCTGTGTGGAGCTTACTAGAGATAACAGGAGGGCTAGTTGGCCCCCAAGGACCCTCAGGAGGCAAGGCGACTTCATCCCCTAACCAAGAGCGCACCAGGAGGCACGTTTGCAGAGTGGTGGTGAAAGGGGGGGTGGCCTGTGTCCACCTCTCAGCAATCCCACTATCTGGGGGTATCAGGTAGTCTAGTTGGCCCATAAGGACTCCCAGCAGCGAAGGGGACTTTAATCCCCATCGAAGAGCATGCCAGGGAGCGCGTTTGCAGACTGGTGGTCAAAGGGGGCGTGGCCTGCTATGAGTACTTACCAATGCTGCTGTGTGAGACTTACTGGAGGTAATAGGAGGGGTAGTTGGCCCCCAAGGTTGTCCTTGGGGGCCAACTACCCCTCCTGTTACCTCCAGTAAGTCCCACACAGTGGGATTGCTAAGAGATCTTCAGTGGCCACACCCCCCTTTCTCCACCACTCTGAAAATGCGCCTCCTGGCAGACTAAGGGTTGGGGGATGAAGTCCACTTTACTCCTGAGGGACTTTGGGGGCCAAGAAGCCCTCCTGGTACCTCTTGTAAGTCCTACGCAGTAGAATTCCTGAGCGCTGGTTGGAGGCCCAGCCCCCTTTCTCCACCACTCTGCAAATGCGACTACCAGTTGAAGAAGCATTTGCAATGTAACAGGTTTTGCATTTGCGAGAGTTAGAGCTATTGGCGTTGTAAATGTAAAAGTGTTTTATTAATATTTCTTGGAGTGGAGTGGATGTAGGTTGTGTGTAGTGGAATTATGTGGTATGTTGTGCAGTGACATTATGTGGATAGAAAGTATGTGGTATTTAGTGTATAGGAATTATGTAGAGTGGGAATATGTGTTATGGAGAGTAATTGTGTGGTATGATAGTCTGTGTTGTGGAGTTGTAACCTCAGGTTTAGTCTTCCTCATTTCCATAGAAGCTAAACTATAAACTCAATGAGACAAAAAAAAGAAGTAACCACTGAGGAGCACTTCTGGCCCTTCTCAGAGGTATGAGCAGGGTCACTGGAATTATGCGACTGGTTTGCTGCACCGACTTTTGCACAATTATACATTTTCCGCATTTGCCACATAATCCATCATCTGCTGCATAATCTGCAGAGTTGAACAAAAAAACCTTGTTTCTAGCTCAAACGTGACCAAAAATGCAGCGACAAGTGTTACAGCGTGGTGGAAGGCCCTTTGCAAACCTAGAATGGTCACCTGTTACTTATTGCTAAATGTGGGTATTAAATTGGTACTAATGGTGTGTAAACCACTCTTGTTTCTTTCTGCACCTCTCTTGCCTCTTTCTGCATTTATGTTGCTTCTTTCTGCACCTTTCTTTCTTTTTCTACACTTCTTTTGCCTCGTTCTGCTCATCTCTTGCACTTTCTGCACCCTTCGTGCCTCTTTCTGCACCTCTGTTGCTTCTTTCTGCACTTCTTTTCCTTCTTTCTGCACCCCTCCTGCCTCTTTCTGTACCCTCTTGCCTCTTTGTGTACCTCTCCTACCTCTTTCTGCACCTCTCTTGCCTCTATTTGCACCTCTGTTGGTTCTTTCTGCACTGCTCTTGCTTCTTTCTGCACCTATTTTGCAAATTTCTGCATCCCTCTTGCCTCTTTCTGCACCTCTCTTCCCTATTTCTCCACCTCTCTTGCTTCTTTCTGCACTTTTCTTGCTTCTTTCTGCACTGCTCTTGCTCTTTCTTCACCCCTCTTGCCTCTTTGTGCACCTCTCCTGCCTCTTTCTGCACCTCTCTTGCCTTTTTCTGCAGTTCTTTTGCCTCTTTCTGCACCTCTTTTCCTTCTTTCTGCACTTTTCTTGCCTTTTTCTGTACCCCTCTTGCCTCTTTCTGCACCTCTGTTGGTTCTTTCTGCACTGCTCTTTCTTCTTCCTGCACCTCTGTTGCAAATTTCTGCATCCCTCTTGCCTCTTTCTGTACCCCTCTTCCCTCTTTCTGTACCCCTTTTGCCTGTTTCTGCAACTCTCTTGCCTCTTTCTGCAGTTCTCTTGCTTCCTTCTACACCTCACTTGCCTCTTTCTGCACTTCTCTTGCGTCTTTCTGCACCCTTTTTCCCTTTTCTTGCACATCTCTTGCCTCTTTCTGCACATCTCTTGGTTCTTTCTGCACTGCTCTTGCCTCTTTCTGCACCCCTCTTGCCTCTTTCTGCACCTCTTTTGCTTCTTTCTGCACTTCTCTCTCATATTTCTGCACCCCTCTTGCCTATTTCTGCACCTCTGTTGCTTCTTTCTGCACTGCTATTGCTTCTTTCTGCATTTCTCTTGCCTCTTTCTGCACCCCTCTTCCCTCTTTCTGCAATTCTCTTGCCTCTGTCTGCACCCCTGTTCCCTCTTTCTGCACCTCGTTTGTCTGTTTCTGCAACTCTCTTGCCTCTTTGTGCAGTTCTCTTGCCTCCTTCTGCACCTCTGTTGCCTCTTTCTGTACCTCTCCTACTTCTTTCTGCACCCCTCTTGCCTGTTTTTGTACCTCTGTTGGTTCTTTCTGCACTGGTCTTGCTTCTTTCTGCACCTCTTTTGTAAATTTCTGCATCCCTCTTGCCTCTTTCGGCACCCCTCTTCCCTATTTCCCCACCTCTCTTGCTTCTTTCTGCACTTCTTGCTTCTTTCTGCACCTCTCTTGCAAATGTCTGCACCCCTCTTGTCTCGTTCTGCACCCCTCTTCCCACTTTCTGCATCTCTCCTTCCTCTGTCTGCACCCCTATTCCCTCTTTCTGCACCTCTTTTGCCTGTTTCTGCAACTTTCTTGCCTCTTTCTGCAGTTCTCTTGCCTCCTTCTGCACCTCTGTTGCTTCTTTCTGCACTTCTTTTGCCTCTTTCAGCAACTCACTTGCTTCTTTCTGCATCCCTGTTGTCTCTTTCTGCACTCGTCTTCCCTCTTTCTGCACTTCTCTTGCTTCTTTCTGCACCCTTCTTCCCTTTTTTGCAGCCCTCTTGCCTCATTCTGCAGTTCTCTTGCCATTTTCTGCACCTCTCTTGCCTCTTTCTGCACCTCACTTGTCTCTTTCTGTGCTTCTTTTGCTTCATTCTATACCTCTGTTGCTTCTTTCAGCAATCCTCTTGCCTCTTTCTGCACTTCTCTTGCTTGCTTCTGCACCTCTCTTGCATCTTTCTGTACCTCTGTTCCTTCTTTCTGCACTTCTCTTGCTTCTTTCTGCAACCCTCTTGCCTCTTTCTGCACCTCTGTTGCTTCTTTCTGCATTTCTCTTGCTTCTTTCTGAACCTCTCTTGCAAATTTCTGCACCCCTCGTGCCTCTGTGTGCACCTCTCTTGCCTCTTTCTGAACCCCTCTTGCATCTTTCTGCACCTCTTTTGCTTTTTTCTGCATATCTCTTGCCTCTTTCTGCACCCCTCTTGCCTCTTTCTGTACCTCTGTTGGTTCTTTTTGCACTGCTCTTGCTTCTATCTACTACTCTTGCAGATTTCTGCACCCCTCTTGCCTCTTTCTGCACCTCTGTTGGTTCTTTCTGTACCTCTCTTGTCTCTGTGTGCACCCCTGTTCCCTCTTTGTACTCCTCTTTTGCCTGTTTCTGCAACTCTCTTGCCTATTTCTGCACTTTTCTTGCCTCTTTCTGCACCTCTGTTGCTTCCTTCTGCACTTCTCTTGCCTCTTTCTGCACCCCTCTTGCCTCTTTCTGTACCTCTGTTGCTTCTTTCTGCACTTCTCTTGCTTCTTTCTACATCTCTCTTGCATCTTTCTGCACCCCTTGTGCCTCTTTCTGCACCCTTCTTCCCTTTTGCTCCACATCTCTTGGTTCTTTCTGAACTCTTCTTTACTTTTCCTGCATGTCTCTTGGTTCTTTCTGCACTGCCCTTGCCTCTTTATGCACCCCCTTGCCTCTTTCTGCACCTCTTTTGCTTCTTTCTGCACTTCTCTTGCCTCTTTCTGCACCCCTCCTGCCTCTTTCTGCACTGCTCTTGCTTCTTTCTGCACTGTTCTTGCTTCTTTTGGCACCTCTGTTGTTTCTTTCTGCACTTCTCTTGCTTCTTTCTACACCTCTCTTGCTTCTTTCTGCACCCCACTTGCCTCTTTCCGCACCCTTCTTCCCTCTTTCTGCACCTCTCTTGCCTCTTTCTGCACCTCTTGCCTCTTTCTGCACACACAGGGCTACTTTTAAACTGACCTCAGGCTCAGCAGTGCACACTTGCAAGTGCAGAAAAGGGCTGCTGGCCTCTAAACTGCCATGCCCTATTATATGCTAGGGACTTAGAGGTAGTTTTAATCTCCCTGCCCTATTATGTACTAGGGCCTTACAGGGGAGGTCATGCCAATCACAGGGGTACCGCAACCCATAGTGTACCCTAGTGTATGTAGGTGTTTTCACTGTATTCTAAGTGTCTTTCAGCATACCACTGGCTCTGGGCCTGGTTAGGCAGAGCCCAGGGTCAGTCAGAGTCAGTTACCACCAGTACCAGTCAGCAAAAGTTGGAGGGTGCCCAGGGCACAGGATGACTTTGCAACAAGGCCTCTTTCTGCACCTCTGTTGGTTCTTTCTGCATATCTCTTGCTTCTTTCTGCACCTTTCTTCCTCTTTCTGGACTTCTGTTGCCTCTTTCTCCATTTCTCTTCCTTCTTTCAGCGCCTTTCTTCCTCTTTCTGAACACGTCCTACCTCTGTAGGCATAGTTAGAAATTAGCATTTAAAAAACCTTAGAAATTCACTGAAAAAACCATAGGTTTCAGGGACGTTATAGTTAGAAATTAGCATTTAAAAAACCTTTGAAATTCACTTAAAAAACCATAGGTTTCAGGGACGTTATAGTTAGAAATTAGCATTTAAAAAACCTTAGAAATTCACTGAAAAAAACAGAGGTTTAGGGACGTTATAGTTAGTTGGACATTTCACTCGTACAAAACCAGAGAAATTTGGCCGTTATAGTTAGTTGAGGTAACTATAACTTGCGCACCCGCAATGCACTGCTGATGACGTCACATATTACATCATTCATGACATGGTCAATGACATCACTGATGACATCTCAAATGACATCACTGATGACATCATCCACGTGATCATCTGATGCACCTCCTCACACCCTAATATAACCTTTGATACTCCCACTCTAAAATACAGACTACCATTTTCGAAACCATAGACACACCAATACCAGTTACTACATACCCACTCACTGATTCCTAGGTCTATACACACATCCACTCATTCACCCTAACAGTCACTCATACATGCAGTCACTCATCAATACAGCAATATCATATGCACTCATACACCTATACAGACACTCACACACCGCCACTCATCCATAGAGTTACTCACACACCTAGTCAGTCATGAAAAGACTCAATCACACTCCCATTTACTCACCTATACAGTTATACACACACCACCTCACTTATTCATACAGATACTAACACATACTTGTTCTCTTACACAATCACTGATACAAGCACACACTCATCCATACAGCCACTCTCACAATCACTCACTCTCACTTATAGTCATTTATATACTCCAACACTCACATATACTGCCTTTCACATATGTAGTTACTCACACATGTAACACTGAGACTTCCATTCATTCACCAACACACCCATACACACACTCGCCCACCCATACAGCCCTTCCCAGATGCACTCTTGAACCCATATACCCAGTGAATCACCCACTCACACATCTATGCACAGAGTCACCCACCCCCCACCCACCCACACAGACACTCAGGCATCCATACAGATACTCAGACAAACAATTAATAACCCATATAGACACTCAAGTAGCTACTCACCAACCCATGCAGCCACTTACACACCAACTGACAGACTGATACAGACATTCACACAGTTTAGTCACTAACCGATGCATTCAGTAAGACACATTTACTCACTCACTTATACAGTCAGTCACGCACCTACTAAATCATCCATTCAGACACTTATACACCCACTCATTCTTCAATACACCTTGGCATATATATATATATAAAACATATTTAAACTTTACAGAAACACACAGTCACTGGATGATGTCATCAGTGATGTCATCAGTGATGTCACTGACCATGTCATGACTAATGTAATATGTGACGTCATCAGCAGTGCATTGCGGGGGCGCGAGTTATAGTTAGCTCAACTAACTATAACGGCCAAATTTCTCTGGTTTTGTATGAGTGAAATGTCCAACTAACTATAACGTCCCTGAAATCTGTGTTTTTTTCAGTGAATTGCTAAGGTTTTTTAAATGCTAATTTCTAACTATAACGTCCCTGAAACCTTTGGTTTTTTCAGTGAATATATATATATATACAGAAGTTTACAATTAACTTTGTCATAGTATGGGAACATTTACAGTCATGTTTGTAACCACTCCTATGGTTTAACATGTGTTCAAATATGCACTAATATGCGATTACATTATCAATTGTGCAGTCTGTCTTCATAATATAAATCTGTTCGTTATGTCTGTGGAGTTGAGTTGAATAATGTAAAGCACTCGCTGACTTACTTCTAGCAGTAAAGCTGAGCTCCAGTAAAAGTTCACCAACTGTAGTAAAATGCCTATTCATGTGGTCAACATAGAAAACATGCTACTACTCACACCTGTATATATTGCACCCATTCACTAGCAGCGCATTGTGTGATCAAGGCCGCATGTCTGGCGGCAGAAACGCATCATTTGGACCTTGATGTGTAAATAAAGAAATGTATCTACATCCCTGCTTCTGGAGTCTGTGCCCTGGTGTTGCGCCACTGAGGCTGGGATACTTTGGGATTTCGTTTGATATATATATACACATATACATATACATCAGCGACCCTCTGAATTTGCTCACCTCAAATGTCTGCTTTTCTTTCAAAGTTTTTAAGCATAGGATTAGCACAGTGCCATCCATGCCGAGCTGTAAAATGACATAAGCCATTTACCACTCTAGGTACAGCATTACAGCTTTGGATTGGTAAAATACCATCCAAGCCAACCTGAAATTAATAAAAGCAACCCCTGACACGTGTTTCATTATCATTATAGCTCTTCAGAGAGATTTAGCTTTGTCCAGATACAAGGGAGCACCCAGTATACCTCAAAACAATACCCTTGCAGGCATAGAGTGCCACATAAAGTATGCAAAAAAGAAGCAGAGAACACTAGGTAATTCCAAAGTTTAGGTGGAGAGCAGCTCCTGTATAGAGCACCCTACAATAGCAACGACACTCTGAATTTGCTCACCTCAAATGTCTGCGTTTGTTAATGAAACACATGTGAGGGGTTGCTTTTATTCATTTCAGGTTGAATCCTACCTGGGGTTGGACAAGGATAACTTGAGTCCCTAAATTATAGGGGATACCGGCTTTCTGGTCACGGAGGGGGTGATGTCATTTGTAGTCACACATTTGTCAAAAGTTAAGCCACTTGTGGGTACCTAAATCAGGACCCCTCCGGACGGCTGGTAGGATTCCCCTGGATTTATAAGGTAGCTCACACTCTTTTAACACTGTGTATCAGTGTATCAGTGACTAGTATTGCCATAGGAATTAAGTCTTAGTGATCCAATTTGACCTGAAGAATGCCCCAGACCGTTTAGGCTACTAACTATAGGCAGAAACATGTTGGCAGATAGGAGATGGGTCTGAGCCATTGGTCTCAACATGCCCTTCCGAGTTCGGTTTTTAAACATACTCGGTGTCCTTCTGAATAAAGGTAATAACCTAGGAACACAGAGGTATTTTGTAGCTTAATCTGATCTCCTTCTTTATGTCCAGTAGATTTTATGTAAGTACGTCCTCCTTCCGGTACAGCCTTCGAGGAGGTCGAGTCCACTCAGGTGGCATTGTCCTACCAGGGTGGGGAGGGGATGCCAATGATGAAGCATGACACTATGTATGCAAGGTTTTCTCTTCCATAAAGGATGACTTTCCTTAGCAATTTTTCAGTGACATCCGAAATTTGGAATCTTGTACTGTAACAGAATTTCGGGATACAGTACACTACTTGCTTTGTTCTAATAGCCACCGTACCCTTGTTTGTGATTGGTTCGATGTTTTGGAGGGACGTACGGTGAGTTACCCTTCTCCTCTCCTTCTGTTGTGTTATGAATCAATTGCTTGTAACACACACACTACAAATGAACTCACATTTAGTAGGAGGCCCTGAGTGTGGATAGTACATTTCTTTTATTTGTCCTGTATTATATGGCGCCTGTAACTCCAGTATGCCGCTTCCAAATGTTGAACAAAAGTTGTAAGCCTGTTACCTTCTCAGCTGCCTAAGCAGAAAGCATAGCTGCAGCCATGTGTGATGTACAAGACAAAGGGCACAAAAACATGTCCTTGTTTACTGCCAGTGCTTTGCTGTCCATCTTCAAGCATTCAACTCAGTTTGGTGCATTGAAAGAAGTCACAGCCTCACTACCATGCAACATAATTTTGCTAAAGCTAAACCCACACTTCTCAGATTTCTTAAAAACCCATGGCCCTCTCCAGAAATCGCCCAGTGACTTAGGAAGTCAACCGAATCACCACATGGGACACGATTGGTGCATCCAAAACCACAAATATCATGAAAACCAATCACTCCAGAGCTTCGGCATACTACTTCCTCCACCACGCCTTCAACAGAGGTACAACACCTATCAGTGAGGTCCTCAACCCTCTCTTCAACACCTCCATCCGTACAGCCACCTTCCCAGAACCATGGAAACACGCAGCCGTCAATGCCGGGATGACATCTGGATGAACCTCAATGGGGGGAACCGCAGCCCTCATCCTTTTAGACCGATCAGCAGCCTTCATCAATATTTCTCACCCCATCCTAATGCAATGACTTTGTGAAGCAGGCATCCAGGGACTCGCCCTCGAATGGATCTGCTCTTTCCTCACATGAGGAACACAAACTGTCAACATGCCCCCACCATGCCTCTTAAACAGGAGATCTTATTTGCAGTGCACCCCAGGGCTCCTCACTAAGCCCAAAGCTCTTAAACAACTACATGACCCTGCTTGCTGATATCATGCAAGCTCACAACATAAGCAACCTCACTCACATTGATGATACACAACTGATACTGTCCCTCTCAGACAGAAAACCCAAAACCAGGAACAAGTTCACCACATGCATGATAGAAGTGACCACCTGGATGAAATTCAGTTGCCTCAAACTGATCTCGGATAGGACAGAGTTTGTAATTTTGGGGAAGAATACCTTGCCATGGGACTCCTGCAGGTGGCCCACAGAACTTGGACCCACCCCGCCCTGCTCGCTAGCGAAAAATCTCAGAATCATCATAGTCAACAAACTGGACATGACCGCCCAAGTCATCGCAGTGCTCTTGTCCTAATTCAACTCCCTAAGGATGCTGAAGAAAATCTTTTAGCAGCTACCAGACAACACCAGGAAAATGATCACCTAAGCCCTCATCACCAGCAGCCTGTACTATAGAAACACCCTATATGCAGGGATTTCAAACCAGCTCACAAGAAGACTGCAGACCCTCCAAAACACAGCAGCCAGACTAGTCCTCAGCCTACCACAGCAAGCTCACATCACACCACACCATAGGGAACCCCACTAGTTCCTGATACTGTATTGCGTACACGTCAAACTACTCACTCACACCCACAAAACTCTCCGCAAGACTAGCCCTGCCTACCTGAACAGCTGCATTCACTTCCAACAATTGTCAGACACCTCCGCTCTGCCGGTCTCTCACTAGCACACACCCGAAACATACACAAAAGGAGAGCAAGGTGCTGCATCTTATCATACCTGGCCCCTAAAGACTAGAATGACCTCCCACAACACATCAGATTCTCTTTCTCTCTTCTTGACTTTCGCAAGAAGCTGAAGACCTAGGTTTTCAAATAAGCTTCCAGGGCTGGCCTCACACACCTGCTACAGAGGGCCCGATTCTGATGCGGGTTGCTTCCCGACCGAGGGCCTGATTCTGATGCGGTTAGGAAGGCCTCCTAACGGCATTTGCTCCTTCCAAATCGGATCGGGAACGTGTCTTCCCGACCGAGGGCCCAATTCTGATGCGGTTAGGAACAAATGTTCCCATTGAAGTCAATGGGAGTTCAACCAAATCGTATCTGGAAGCATCCGGATGCATCCTACTCCGCCGGTCGGACTTTCCCGATCCGAGTGGGTCGGACACCATTTCCCAACCGATTCGGTCAGGAAGCTTTTCCAACCCGCATCAGAATCTGCCCCTAAGTGTCTGGATACTCTCATGAGTGATTAGCATGCTATGCAAACACTGATAACATAACATAAAATAGAATAACATAACATTAGGTCTTGCCAATAGACATCTTTTGCAGTCTGTTGGCCAGGAATATTCTATACAATACACGTAGTGCAGGCTTTGCTTCAGCCCTTTTCGCATGATCAGAGGATTTGTTTTCTATCTCAGTTGTATCCTATTGATTTAATTACTTTCCTTCCTCTTTCTGTGTTTTTCCATCCAGGAGCATTTTGTTCTTACTGTGATTTTTCCACTGCTGAAGCTAGTTGCATTCAGCTAATAATTGTTTTTTCCTTTAAGCACTGCATGGAAGTGCATGCTTTTTCTTTATATTTCCCCTATGTGCTGCATCTCCTTTAACTCACTCTCTATGTGGCTTCCCCTACTTTGCTTCTCTTGCTTTTGTTTTTTTTAATAAATTATTCGCCCTTGGCCTCGTTGCTTGGCAACATTAACTTAGTCCGCCTCGAACCCCATCACATTACCGTTGTTCCTATTTGCCCACAGCTTTGCTTTTCTAAATATTCACCTCTAATGCATGTAGACCTGCTGTGGCCTTCTTGAAAATCTTAGATCATGAAAGAAAATGTGGCCACCCCAGATGCACAATCATCCATGGCAGCCATCTCTCAATGGAATTTATTGAAATAAAATAACACCTTTTTGGAGATGCCCATCGCAATGCGTGCACATGTGCCAGGGGAAACCTTAGAGTGGTCAGAAAACAATTTGAAGATAGCATCAGAGTGGCAAAAAGTCTAAGAAATCAGGGCTGGGGGCACGAGGAAGCTAGAAAAAGAAGACGAAGGGCAGGGAATGGGGAGGAGCAAAGGAGGAGCAGGGAGAGAAAATAGCATCTTGCCTCTCTGCAAAGCAAGGTCTGATGCCAGAAGTGGAAGGATAGAAGGATACATTATCCAATCCAAACACTGTGAAATACCCTGGTCCAAATAGTTGTAAAAAATAGCACTGATGCGAAATTTCGGTAGAGACCTCTCTCCGAGGTCAACCTTCTTCAGGGCACAGAAAGACTAGGTGGATCTAAACCCCAAAGTGGGTAAAACTTTTTTTCAGGGGGTAGTCAGGGGGTTCTTACAGCAATCCACAGAGCTAAATAGTCCGCTCTCTTCCAGAAGGAGTCAAAAACAGAGGCAGACCAAAGAGTATTAAGTTCATAAACAGTGGAAAGGCTGTCAAAATGTCAGAGAATTAGAAGAATAAGGTCTAATGGATCATCTCTGAATTAAACCGGTTCAACGTGATGGAAGGAAGATATCTTGATGAAAGGAGACACACTCCTGAACGTATTTTCGAATGCACACAGCTCCGTCGTCCGACAGTTCTGCGGGATAGTGTTCTCGCCGGGGTCCGAAAATACCCAAAGTCTGCGAAATGATCAGTCACAAGAGACAAGGGACGAATTCTTTAGTGGAAAACCAAATCTTTTTTCACACACTTAAGGAGCACTTGGAAACAGATTATGCATTTTAAACTGTTTATTTTAAAAGCTGAATCTAGTGCATATGATATGATTTGTAACCACACAAAATATAAACAAAAAAGCAATGGGAACATGTATCAACACTGCGAGCTGCCAGAAATATTCTAACATGGTTATTGAACTTCTAGCATTTGTACCCTTGTTTTCTACTTCTAGACTGTAAGAAATGGGAGTATTAGTTGAGGGGGTGAGAGCCTACCTCAAATATTAATCACAATCCTTGTCAGGATGAATCACTAGGTCAATAAATAAACCTGTGCTTAACCCTCTGGTAGTTTGCACAAAGCAGTAATGCTTGGTATAGAGTCTAAATATCGAATTTTAAATATCGATATGACAAAATATCGAGTTTTAAATATCGAGTGGACAGAATATCGACTGTCAAAAATATAATGGTACAGAATATCGAAATACAGGTAAGAAATATCGATTGTCATAATATCGAAGTTAGTAATATTGTCAGTCATAATATCGTTGTTAAAAATATCGAATTTTTTTAGTGTTGTAAATGTTAGTATATGTGTTAAAAGTATATATTATTTTTGTAATGTATGTTTGAATTTTTAAAAGTAATGAATTTTATGTTAAATTATTTTTGCGTATTTTAGTTCTGTAGCGGGTTGTGGGTTTATAGGGGAATAGGGTGGGAAGTAATTTAATTATGATATATTAATGAAGAATTTTTTTGAATTAATTAATTATATGTTAATTAATTTTTGCGTAATTTTATTCTGTAGCGGGTTGTGGGTTTATAGGGGAATAGGGTGGGAAGTAATTTAATTTAAATTAATTAAAATAATAAATTAATTAATTAATTAATATTTTTGTATTTAATAAGTTATATTGTTAATTGAGTTAATTAATTAATTATTAATTAATTGTAAATTTATTAATAATAATTAATAGTTTATTGGTAAATATGTTAATTGTGTTTTAAAAAAGTTAATAGTTATTAATTTGATATTAATTATTAATAATTAATTTATTAATATGTTAATTGTGTACTTTTTTAAGAGTGGGTTCATTGTTGATAGGGGAGTAGGGTGGGAAGTAATTCAATTTTTATTAAAAATTTTAATATTTTTTATATAATTTTTTAAGCTATTTTATAGTGTTAATTGTGTGAATTAATTTATATTTGATGGAAATTAATTTTATCGTTAATTGTTATTAGTTAATTAATTAATTGATAATTAATTATGTTAATTTATTAATTTTTACAATATTGGTGGTGATGTTTATAGGGAATATGGTGGGAGGTAATTTTTTTTTTAAATTAATTAATTGTTAATTAATGTTAATTATACTGCAGGAGTGGGAATACTAAATTAATCCCCTACGCTATCCAACACTTTCCCTACTGTTATACTTGGTGGAGTGGGAATAGTAAATTATTCCCACCCGCTATCCAACACTTTCCCTACTGTTACACTCGTTAGAGTGGGAATAGTAATTTTTACCCTCCCACTATCCAACACTTTCTCTACTGTTGCACTCACTGGAGTGGGAATACCCTCCAGCTATCCAACACTCTCCCTACTGTTGCTTTCACTGGAGTGGGAATAGTACATTTTTCCCACACGCTATCCAACACTTTCCCTACTGTTGCACTTGCTGGAGTGGGAATAGTAATTTTTACCCACCCGCTATCCAACAATTTCCCTACTGTTGCACTCACTGGAGTGGGAATAGTAATTTTTACACTCCCGCTATCCAACGCTTCCCCGACTGTTACACTTGGTGGTGTGGGAATAGTACATTATTCCCATTCACTATCCAACACTTTCCCTACTGTTGCACTCTCTGGAGTGGGAATAGTAATTTTTACCAACCTGCTACGCAACACTTTCCCTACTGTTGCACTCGCTGGAGTGGGAATAGTAATTTTTACCCACCCGCTATCCAACAGTTTTCCTACTGTTACACTCGTTGGAGTGGGAATAGTAAATGTTACCCTCCCGCTATCCAACTTTTTCCCTACTGTTGCACTCACTGGAGTGGGAATAGTAAATTATTCCCACACACTATCCAACAATTTCCCTACTGTTGCACTCACTGGAGTGGGAATAGTAATTTTTACACTCCCGCTATCCAACGCTTTCCCGATTGTTACATTTGGTGGTGTGGGAATAGTACATTATTCCCATTCGCTACCCAACACTCTCCCTACTGTTGCACTCTCTGGAGTGGGAATAGTAATTTTTACCCACCCGCTATCCAACACTTTCCCTCCTGTTGCACTCGCTGGAGTGGGAATAGTAATTTTTACCCACCTGCTATCCAACACTTTCACTACTGTTACACTGGTTGGAGTGCGAATAGTAATTTTTACCCTCCCGCTATCCAACACTTTCCCTACTGTTGCACTCACTGGAGTGGGAATAGTAATTTTTACCTTCCCGCTATCCAACGCTTTCACTACTGTTACACTTGTTGGAGTGGGAATAGTAATTTTATCCCCTATGCTATGCAATGTTTTCCCTACTGTTATAATTAATGTTGTGTGAAATATTATTTTAAAAAAATAAAAATATATATAATTTAATTTATTACATAGAAAATTAATGTTTATATTTATATTACAGGTTTATTTAGATATATATGTAATTATAATTTAAATTATGTTTTTAACTTTTTATAATTAAATTTAATAATTATTTATGAATATTATTAAGTTAATATATATAAAAAAATAATTATGCATGTCTTATTTTTTACATTACATTTATTATTTATTAATTTTAACATTTTTTAAATAATTCTAACTATGTTTTATTTAATTATATTTATAATTTAATTAATTTTATATTATTTTTAAGACATTAAAAAAAGTCGATATTTTTGTATAACTATGGGGCATATTAGCAAGACCCACGTTAAACTTATCGCCGTTTTAGTGGCAGGAAACTGCCGCTAAAATGGCGATAATGGGCTTGCTAATATGTGTTATAGAATTCCAATAGAAGCCCATGTTAGATGTGCAGGACATCTAACCTGGGCTTCTATTGGAATTCCATAACGCATATTAGCAAGCCCATTATCGCCGTTTTAGCGGCAGTTTCCTGCCGCTAAACGGCGATAAGTTTAACGTGGGTCTTGCTAATATGCCCTATATTTTTAACAACGATATTTCGGTTTCGATATTTTGGTACTTACCTTTAGGGAGATAGGAAGTCGATATTTTGACCATCGATATTTTGGCGACGATATTCAGGTACCTCGATATTTTGGCTGACGATATTATGTCAGTGATCCGTAATGCTTAACTTAGAGACAATTAAAGTATGCAGTGCTCAAACAGTAATAAAGTGAAGACACAACACAAGAAAAATCCCAAATTAATTTAGAAAAATAGAGAATATTTGAATTTAGAATGACAAAAATCCAATTAGTCCAACTGGATATATGTTTTTTAAAGTTAAAAATAAAAATAGCACCAAAAAGCACGAGGCTCCAACCATGGTTGTCTGGTCATGCTAGACCAGGTTAAAGTCAAAAGTTAAGGAGAACCGTGATGTATCGCCAGTTGGATACATGGACCAGGTTCGTCCCAGTTGGAACTTTGTCTTCGGGCTTAGAAAGCTTTATGGAGAAAAAGTGTTTGTCAATGAGTAAATGGCAGAGCAAACTGAAAGCTCGATCAAAAGCAGGGCTTTATGACAGTGGGTTGCTGAAGAGTTGAGTCCCATTGCTGTCGTCATCCAGGCGGAAAAGCTCTGAGTAGCGAGGTCCTTGTCCCGGAAGGCCTCGACTATGATTAGTTGCTGCCCAGCGTCAGTCTTAAATGAAGCTATCTACGTTCAGACTTAGAAACATTTCTTGAAGTAAGATCTCCTTAAGCGGGACAAACCGGCATGCTGAGGCAGACTTGAGATTAGACGCGACAGCTGCAATTTCAACAGCAATCCCAGTTTTCATTGGTTCTCCAGACAGAAAGTTGGCAAAAAGTTTCTAAGTCCCAGTTCTTGCAGTCTGGGGACAGGAGGAGTACACTCTAACACCAGCCAAGGGTTCCATGGGGCAGCACCACTTGCGGCTTAGAACATACTCCAATAGAGGCCAGCAGCAGGGCCAGGGCAGGTCTAGTTATTATTGTTAGATGAGCAGTTGCAGGGAAGGGGCCTCTGGATGCTTGTTGTGTCTATGTATCTCAAACAGGGCACCCAACTGACCCTTGGAATCACTTTGAGATCCGAGGTTCAAGGCAAGCAGGTCTAGTCTTAGTTCAGGTTTTTTAGACAGTAGGCAGTCTTTCTTCTGATTCTTAACACGTTCAGTAGGATTCTGGGGAGGGTACTGCCGATGACACATCAATGCCCAGTGCCAGCCTGTGGGTGGGTGAAACTCTGAGCCGCTCCATAAGCATTGGGGGGAAAATTCCCAGGGGTGACCCTCCCTACTTTTGCAGCACTCATTGTGTGTTTGCCTGTAAACTATCCCAAGGTACCCCTCTCTACCTAATTTCAACATGGCAGAACCTTTCTTACACTAGACAGAGGTCTCTGTGCCCACCCAGAGGGGTGGCTATGCTAATGGGCAGACTATCCCTTGTGGCCACTTCAAACCAGTTCTGGAGCAGCTCTACCCTCCCACTGGGTTCTAAGCCAAGCTGACTAAAAAAACAATGGAAGACAGGTCTAGGTGTGAGCTACATCTGCCAGTGACAGGGTAGCTATCCTTTGAAGCTCAGGAAGGGGCTGGGCACAGCCCACTGGCCATCCTGCTCAAGGAAGACAAACACCTCTCCACACCCAAGCCCTTAATCCACTGTCTGGTAGAAATCTACATCTCACCACAGGGGAGCCATCAGGAGCCAGGTGACACTGGACTCTGCAGAAAGGCCCCTTTGGCTTAAGCAGGAAAATAACAGTCTTCTAAAACTGTCATTTCTAGCTAGTAATATAAAATACATCTTGACCATTGAGTTGGATTTTAGAATGCTATTAAAATGAGTCTTTGAATCATTTTTCTAGCTGCTACCAAACTAAAATTAAGCATTATTAGTTGATATAATGCGAGAGCTGGAATTGTCACAGTGAAAAATGGCTTTAGGGGATTTTCACTGGCATGACATGTAAAATATTAAATATACGTGTCCTGCTTTTTAAATGCCTTACACCCTGCCATATGTGCATTAAGGGCCCATCTCAGAGGTGGCTTATAGATATTAAAATGGAAGGTGTAGGCCTGATAAAAGGTTTGTTTTGCCAAGTTGTAATAGCAGCTTAAAACTGCACACCCAGTCTGCTTTACTGTGCTACTTCAGTGGGTGGCACAATGAGTTCTGCAAACCACTAGTAGCATTTAATTTACAGGATATGGGTATGTGTAGTATCATATACTATGGACCTATAAGTAAATTAAATGTGTCAATTATGTAAATGCCAATTTCACCATGTTCAAAAAGGAGAGCACAAACACTTTACTACTAGTTATCAGGAGTAAAGTGTTCAGAGTCCTATGGCCAATGAAAACAGGTTCAGCAAAACAAAGCACAATCTGGTGGAATACTTTGCAAAAGATGGCCATTTTAAATATAGGCACTGTGCTAGCTCTAGCACATTAGTTAATAACTAGCCTAACCTCTGTTTCAAATATAGTAAGCACTTCATACATGATTCAGAACAACAGAACTTAGGGGCATATTATCAAGCGGCAGCGATAATTATCGCTGGCCGCCCTCAGCGTGAAAATGTTTATCGCCGGCTATCGCAGATAATTATCGCCATGCTAGCGCTGTATTAACAACGCATAGCGCAATGGCGATAATTATCCCAGCGATAGCGATGTTTTCCATGGAACATTGCTGGTTTTTCAGCGATGTTCCATTGAAAACGGCGATAACCTTGCTGATACGACCCTGTGGTTGTATCAGCATAATCCACCCCCAATGGTAAGTATGGCTAAGTCAGCATTTTAGCAGACATTAGTTTTTGGCGAAAACCGCGGTTTTCGCCAAAAACTAACGTCTGCTAAAATACGTGGGCCTCCTTGTAAATATCGCGATGTGCACATCAGCGATAATTTACAGGGAGTACTGCCCAGTGACGCCCACTTTGCATCTCATTAGAGATGCACAGCGAGGCGTCGGAAAAACGGGTGCTAACATGCGCTAATGCATGTTAGCATCCCTTTGTAGATAGGGCGATAATATTATCTCCACTTTTTTGGCTTTTAAAGCCAAAAAAACGGAGATAAGGCCCTTGTTAATATGCCCCTTATTGTTTTGTCCTATCCTTAGGTTGCATAGCTGCTATTTTGCTCAGCATGTGTGAGCAAGTCAAATGGTTTCTGCTGGGATTTATTGGCAATATACTGACCTTTTTAATGTTAGTTCTAATGCAAACCTTTCATGTTAAAAAATGTGAAGAACAACAAATGATGGTGGTAAATCATCAAACTGCCCACTTCACATAAGGTCAAGTTAAAAGTTAAAAAACAACCCCTGAAATACTTCTTCTGTCCTTGAAGCAGATTTCTCAGATCTTCTTACAAAAAATCCATCAGTAATATAGGAAATCTATGGCATTTGTAGGTCTCAGAGACTACTCTAAAAAATCTGCATAGCAAAGTAAAACACAAACATCCTTTAAATCATCCAGCTTTATTTTTATTTATTTTTCCTCAGCAGGGGAACTGTTTTCCCATGTTGAATCTTCTTCTCTTGTAATTATTTTTTCTGTCTGGGTTTACAGTGCAGACATATTCAAGAACTATTGCATACAATATTGTCAGAATCCCTTTCAGAGGGCCACAGGGCACAAAGGAGTTACTGGACTGTACCGTGGGGGGTTGGGGCATTTTACTTCCTATGTCGCAGGGCCCCACTTACTATGGGTCCTAACCAACTGGGCCAAGTACCCCTTCAGCACATAACTATCAGTAGTAGTGTGGGTCGAGTAGTCCAAGGCTTCTCGGTGGGGGATGTAGATACAGGGGAGTGAACACAGGCTCACAACTCTAAGTATGTTCAATATTAGCAATAAATGATTGTCCAGTCAAAAACTTTCATTATGACAATAGTAGTGTTTATATACAAAAACAAGGGTAGAATACAGCATAAACAAACAATACACACAGTCCCCTGAGGATAGGGCTCTAGTGTATGACACAGAGGGTTTCTCTTACTAGTGGTAGTAGTTATCTCCATTCACTATAGGTGATATTCAGTTTAGGCCCCACTGGTAATCTGAGTCTCAGGAGTCCCACTCCAACTCTGATACAAATCAAAAGTGTTCCTGCACCTGAAGCGCTATGTATCAGAACGCATTCCCCTGGGTCTACAGGCCCTGCAAACAGTCTTACCGGCTCCTGCGATGATGTTGCTACTCTATTCTCTGCGGGGAGTGGTAGTGGTTGCTGTTGGTGAGTAGCACTTGCAGGTCGGCTGGTACAGCGGCTGATCATCTATGGCGCTTCCTCCAGTGTGACAGTAAATTCCTCTGATCCATCCTACAGGCAGGGGGGTAGGTTGATCCGGTTCCGATCCTCAATAGGGGCTCGGGTTCGCACGGGTCAACATGGCAGCCTCTCCTCACAATAGCTTGAACTTGACAACGATCCTTGCTCTTTGCAGCGGTCCTCTTGACACATGGAGTCAGTGACCTTACACCACATATGACTACGGCCCAATTGGAATGGTAGTAACATTCATGGGGGCCCATCTGGCATACGGGGTCACCAACTTCACACTGCACACAGGCTACAGACTCATCGGCACTGCAGTAACCTTCACGGCAGCCCCACTCTGCACACAAGCTGTGGGCTGATCAGCATGGGAGTAATCTTCATGGCACCCCCACCTGGCATACGTGGCCGCCAACTTTCCTCCGCATATGGGCTAAGGCTCGATCAGCACAGCAGAAATCTTCAGGGTAGCCCCACCTGGCATATGGGATTGCCGACCTCACTCAGCACAGAAGGTTACTGCCTGGTCAGCACAGCAGTGATACTGACCTCTTCTGGCATTCGGTGTTTCCAACTTCAACCTGCACATAGGTTACGACCAGAACGGTGGAGCAAACATCTCCTCACAAATCACCACAGAGATCTACTCATTAGGATCACTCACTGGACCTCACTTCCTCCAGCATTCTCCTCTTCCTCACAGGGCACACTGGTCTTGCTACATATGCAGGCACTGGTGCTCCAGTCTCCACAGACAGGTGGTTTTGGATGTCCCTGGTTGCTATTCCCTCACCAAGCTAGAAGACTAGCAGGCTTTTGCGTCCAGCCCTGGTCACAGGCAGAAGACTTGCAGAACTTCTCCTCCTCATAAAAGCCTGAATGGCTGCTTGACAGATGACAATCTTGGGGATCTTGAACTCCCCTTCTTTTAGTCTATTTCCAGACACCAATTGTGATATAGGGCATGGGTTTTTGAAGTTTGTGTAGGGGGTCTGCTTCCTTTTGAAGTGTCCTCTACTCTGCCCAGTTCTTTCTCCAGAAAGCAATCTATTACAGCAGAAGTGACTCCAAATCTGATAGCTCCACAACACAGGCAATGGGAGTGACTAGAGTTTCACACCTGGATGTCAGCAACAGTGATATGTGAATCAAATGGTTACCCCAAAGCTCACAGCCTTACTTTTTATTATTCTATTATCAGCCCCTTCTCCTTTGTGAGATATACACAGACCGCTCACTGAATCAAAGAGCACCCCTTGAAGTGTTCTGAAGAGACTGGCTCTTCCTCCTCCAGTGTGTGTCCCACCCAGTTCACAGGACTGCAGCAATCCACAAATCTTTCTGGGAGTATTCGTTTACCTCCTCATGCTTTTTTAGCCAGCCCTGTGTCTCCCAAAATGGAACCTAGAATCTTCTATTCACAGACACTCATACACCCAACACATGCATACAACTCATATGCGCTGCACAGCGGTACATACTAACTTGATGTAGGCCAAGGGTGAATTGAGAACACAACAGCGGAACTTTATATGAGCGAGCTTGTAGGGTTCACTCGAGTGACATAGGTAAAAAGGCCTGTGCACTTCTACGGATCACTACATTGATTGCTGCCACCACCACACATGTGCTACTTACCTCCTGGCAAAGGCAGTATCTTTTTATCACTATGATGGTAGCGCATGCGTGTCCCTCCTGGTCTAACATGACCGCAATCCATGAGACAGGCCTTTGTCATGGTGCACGCGCATGACCTGTGTTAGCCCATGACAAAAAAAATCAGCCTCAGGGATCCAGATTCCATTACAGCTGGGGCAATCAGGGAACATGTCCATCACCATGTGTCGGAAGCTGGCTCTGCATAATACTATACCAAAGTAAGGTATAGTGTGCACAGAGTCCAGGGAGTCCCCAGAGGTACAGCAGAGGCTCAATTAGGTACGTTCTAACAGATCTCTTTGTGGTAGTGTGGGCGAGCAGTTAGGCTTATCCAGAGGGTGTGTTAAGCATTTATTGTATTCACTCAATCAAGACTGATGGCACACACTCAGAGACAGAATCCAGACCAATTGGGTAAGTATAGAAAAGGTATACTTATGTTTTATTTTAGAACCAAGCAGGACTTGGCGCAGGTAGGTAAAATATACTCTCAAAATGCAGGATTTCACAAAGAAATGCAGTTGTGATTGAATTTTGCAATAGTTACAGATTGGTATTGATTAAAAAAGGAGTTAACATTACACAATAATTACTTTAAGAATACTTTTCAGTTACTTTTAGATTACTTTGAAGACTGAGGTGTTATGCCTAGGTACCACACATAAGGATCTCACAATTCAAGGTAAGTAAGACTTTTCTTGGCTTGAGTTGAAGTTACTGTTTTCCCCATACAAAACAACAGTTCAAAACTTAGAACATTTTAGGCCCACAATCATATAACATGGGTTCCTATGGGAGAAAAATGGTTTAATTGGTAAGGAAACGTCTTTCAAGTGAGAGTTTTTGGGGTTAGAACCAAGGGTCCCCAAGGTCTAGGTAGGCACTCAAGTTGCACCACCAGAGGCACTGGGTGGTTGGGTACAGAGTGCAGGGGCCCAGTGTTAGCCAATGGGGCTAAGGGGGCCTTCGGTTAGGGGCTGCTTATGAACAGGCCACTCGGGTGTGGGAGAAAAACTCCTGGGGTTAAGGTCAGCACTGCAGAGGCCAACAATCAGCACAAGAGCTGCTCCACCAGCGCACTGGGGGCTGGGTGCAGGGTGCCCAGAAAACGTAGCGGACCCGGTGCTTCTCAATGGAGACCTTTGGTTCTGCAAAGTTGCTGCAGGCTCGGGCAGGGAGGCTTCCTGAAGGCGACAACCAGCTGGAGAGGGAAGTTGGGATCCTGGGGGGATGCTTGGACACTGTGGGTTGGGCCACCTAAGGCCATGGGGTGTCAGATGCAAGGGTGTTTTCTGGTGATGGGTTTTCTTACCAGCTCCGGTCGCGGTTGGGGGGACCCTTCAGGTTGAGGCTGCAGGCGCCCTCTTGAGGCTTGAGGGAGCTCGGGGATCACCAGATCCCAGATCAGGATCACTGGGGAGACCTCCTTGTGGTGTTGGGCTACTCGAACTTGGGCCGTGGGTGTCGGGTGCAGAGTGGTGCAGAATTGTGGAGTCACTGGAATCTATATTGTGCTCTTGGAGTCTTTAATGAGCAAATCCGGTGCTCATGGGAGACAGAGTCTGTAAGCTGAGTGCAGGGCAGGTCCTCCGGGCTCTGGGGGGCTGCTGGACATGCCGATTTCTTTGCTGTAGGCAGGTCAAAGTCAGGACAGGCCGGTGGGGCTGGGGCCTTAGCAGTAGGTGTCCTCTTCTTCCTGGGTCAGTACGGCTCTTCAGTCCTTCTTCTTTCTTCCTGAAATCTGAGGAGGCAAGGTTCAGGGTAGCCCCTAAATACTAAATTTAGGGGCGTTAAAGAGGTGTGCAGGTCAGGATCAATGGGTCCCTTCCTTGGGGTGGGTACATCCCCTATTATGTCACCCTCCCGGGGGGGGGGCATGAGCCTCTCTTCAAGATGGAGGGGACTGAGATGTGTGCTTCACCTCGCCTCCCCCACCTGACGGGTGGGGATGGCAAAGGTGGGCACACCTCTCTTTCTAGTTGGGTTCTACCGCCGATTCTCCTGCCCAAAGTGGAGACCAGAACCAGTGGGAGCTACTTTCTGGGGGCAGCAAAGGGCAGGGACAGCTTCCAAAGGCGGCAGTTCTTTGAAGCTTCCCCTTCGTGGATGCAGCCCATCCTGGTGGAGGAGGCATGACACCTCTGCCCAGGATGGGCTTTGTTTCTGAACCCAGAGAGCTGAGGCTCTCTACCCAGGGGGCCAGAAACCTGTCTGGCAGTGGCAAATGGCGGGCAGCCATTCAGGAAGCACACCAGGATGGTCGATTTTCAGGGGGCATCTCCAAGATGCCCTCTGAATGCATTTTAAATTAAATCCCACACTGGCATCAGTGTGGGTTTAATGTGCTGAGAAGTTTGCTACCAAACTTCCCAGTTTTTAATAAAGGCATTATGGAGCTGTGGAGTTTGTAATGACCAACTCCCAGACCATATACTCATTATGGCTTTACTACACTAATAATGTCTAAGAATGGACTTAGACATTGTAGGGGCACAGGGCTCATGCAACTGTACCCTCACCTGATGGCTAGTGCATCCTGCTAGAGGGGTGACTTACCTAGGCGTCAGGCAGTGGGTTGCAGGCATGGCACACAGTTATGTGTGTCATGTCGACTCTTCACTTTTATCACACCAAAACACGCAGCCTGCAATGGCAGTGTGTGGGTGTTAAGGTACAGAGCCTCTAAGGGTGCACAATAGGTGCTGCAGCCCTTAGAGGCCTTCCCTGGTCACAGTGCCCTTGGTACCCATGGTACCTTTTACAAGGGGCTTACCTGTGGCCATGGGTATGCCAAATGTGGGTACAAAGGTACAGTCTTGGGAAAGAACACAGTCCCTGGGAACCTGATTGGCAGGTACCCAAGGGAGATCAAGTCAGGTTGCATCAGATGTCAGGCAAAACGTGGGGGGTAACCATGCAAAAAGGGGTACTTTCCTACACCATGTGAATGATTTTTCTGCCCCAACTGATTTGCCTCTCAGATCAAGCTACCCCAAACCAATGCCTAACCTGGAGAGGTTGAGTGGTCAGATCAGTAAAACCAGCTGGAACATCCCTTAGTATTTCCATAGTTCAATCCAGCTCTGTGCTTCACTACAAAGTCTAACCATTGCAGAGAAATAGACCATCGCAGCAACTTGGGAATCTTTGCCTTTATAGTCATCAACCATTTCAGTGCCTTATGAATTATGATCTTTTTGCACTAAAAACTTAGGGGCTCATTTATGAAGAAGACACACAGCACAGCATAGTAAGTCACCTTGCTGCGCTGCACTGAGTGATAGAGAAAGGGAAGAAATGCACTGTATTTAAGGCAATATGGTGTATCCCTCTCCTTTCCCATGCTCTGGTGCCCTTTTGACTGCCTAGGGCCAACGCAGGCACCCATGCACCATGGTGCAAGGGTGTCTGTGTTGCATACTGGGTTGTTTTTGTGCAGTAAAGGGCACCTTCCTGCACAAAACCAATCCTGGGAGGCATATTTCTCTTTCTATGTGTGCTGCATAGTGCAGCACACATATAAAGAGGAAGAAACTAGGAGAAATAGAGATATTTCTCCTCGTTACACCTCCCCTGGGAAGGTGTAAGATTTTGGCACAATCCCAGCAGTACATATGTAAATATGGGAATGCGTCAAAATCCATGGGAGTTGATTGGGCACACCCACACAATGCAGTGATTTGTAAGGTATTGTGTTATTCCAGATTTATGCAGCCACTCAGAGCCACGCAAAGTGATTGCGTAGCATCAAATTTCTGACTTGGAGGTTTGCGTCACGCATGTACCACATTGTATGGTAGAAACACGATGCAAGCCTCTCATAAATGTTCCCCTTAGTGCCAAACAAATAAGGGCGGAAATTACGCAAGGCCCACACTATGGCAAATCACTCTTTCTCTATAGTCACCCAGTTCTGTTCTCTGGATAGTAATCCCCTACTAATAAAGGCTACCAGACACCCTCTACCCTTTTCATCCAGTTGAGCAACACTGCTTCAACTCCCTTGTCAGATGCATACATCTGTACAATGACAGGCTGACTGTAGTCAGGTGTTTTCAGTACTGATGCAGTGCATAGCACCTTCTTCAGTTCTTCAAATGTTTTCTGACACTCCTCAGTCCATATCACTTTCCTGAGCTGCTTCTTGGAGGTCAAAGCAGTCAACGGGGCAACTATTCTCCCATAGTTTACCACAAAGTTCCTGGAATACCTGGTGACACCTAAAGAAGCCCTCACTTCAGTATGGGTAGTAGGCATCTCCCACTCCATCACAGGCTGTTCTGGGCAGACAATGGGCAAATCTTCTCATTCCCCACATCATGACCATGATAGACTACAGAGGACTGTCCCACCTGACACTGGATCGCTTTGATGGTCAGTTTTGTCTCCTGTATCCTAGCCCACACCTGTTCTAGGTGCCTCAGGTGGTCCTGCCATAATTTGTTGAACACCATAATGTCATTCGGGTAGGCCACACAGAACTTCTCCAGCTCTGCGAAAACATAGTGCACCAGACGCTGACAAGTGGCAGGAGCATTTTTCAGTATCACCTTAAACTGATATAGCCCCTCTTGCATAGAAAATACTGTCTTCTCCTTGGCATCTGCTGCAAAAGCAATCTGCTGGTACCTATACAAGGTGCTCAAGTACTTTGCAACACCTAATCGATCAACACGATCATCAGTACTTGGGATTAGATGGGCATCAGTTTTGGTTACTTCGTACAGGGCTTGGTAGTCCACATAGAAGCACAAGCCACTAGACCCTTATTTTGGTACTAGCCCCACAGGACTGAACCAGAGACTATGAGATCTCTCAATAAACTCCAGGCCCAAAATTTTGGCAACTTCCACCTTAATGCATCCCTGAACCCCATCAGACATTCTTCAAATCCCTGGCAGACTGTTCCCTATGCCTATGTCATGTACACAGACAAGTATCAACGATGGAGCCAGAGAGAAGTGGTTATCAAACCATTCTAACACCTTTCTAATCTCTCTCTGTTGCTCAGGTATTAACTCAGGGGCTAGCTGAATCCATTCCACAGTGCCGTACCTCATGTCACTATGCAGCAAGTCAGGAAAAGGCTTACTGTCTTCCTCAACTTCCTATGCAATAGCCATGATATTCACTGTGTAATTTTGGCCTGTTCACATGGAACAACCTCTTTGGCTCCCTTATGGCACTTGTGTCAACCAAATAGTTAACCTCGGAAACCATCTGAACTACTTGTACAGCCACATCATCTGTCATCCAAAGTCCTGGGACAAAAAGGCTTTAGCACCAACACCTCCTGACCTTTGTGATACCCCGTCAACATAGCATTCCGGTCGTACCACTCCTTAATCAGTGCTTGGCTAGTCTGAATGTTTTCCTTTGACTGACTCATATATTGCACCATCGACATCCTGATGCCAATCCCATAGTCCACTACAGCCTTCTATGGTCCAGGTTTATTCTTGGACCTTTTCTGACTAAGGTGAGTAGACCCTGCATCGGCTGTCAATACAGTGATTTAAAGGAACTGAACCCTACCCCCTTTCTGCAGAATCTCTTGGTAGGAAAATAAGAGAAATGGCAGGATAAGATCCCATTTCCTTCTGAGGTTTTCTAGCAGAATTCGCATCATGATCTTCAGTGTTTTGTTGAACCACTCCACCAAACCAATGGTTTGTGAATGGTATGTTGTAGAGAAGTGGTGTGTGACACCATCTTGCTCCCATCTCTCTCTCTCATATAAGAGTAGATTAAATTGGTTTTCCAGTCAGAAATTACAGCTCTTGGAAATCTAACGCTAGAAAAGATCCCTAGGAGAGCTCTCGCTACCACTTGTGCAGTCATGCTCCTCAGAGGTACAGCTTCTGGGAATCTGGTGGCACAATCCACCACAACCAAGATATACTTGTAGCCTGACTGTGAGGGGTGTCAAACGGACCAACTATGTCTATTCCCACCTGCTCAAATGGAACACCTACAACTGGTAGAGGCACCTTCTGACTTACCACCTATCTGACAAGCGGGACAGGTTCTACACAACCTCTCTCTGTCTCTGCGCATTCCTGGCTAGTAAAACAAAGGGTCCAATCTAGCCTACGTTTCTAATGCCCAAGTGTCCTGCCAAGGGCACTTCATGGGCAAGTGACAACAGAAAATTCCTGTGCACTAATGGAACCACTAGCCTACTACTAGATCCTGGCTCAGGATTCACTGGCTCACTATAAAGTAGTAATTAATTATACTGATGGGATGCACTCCCTATATTCACGTGTAGTCCAACTTATCCCTTGTTCATCAAAGAATGCGTGCAAACTGGAAAGGTGCCCTGCCCAAAACGGCACCTGGGTAATCAACAACTTCGAAGGATGGGGCGACCTCTCGCCCCAACCAGTTGCACTGCTAACTGGCGCCTTCTTGGTGGCCATATGTTACTCTTTTTCCACCATGATTTCCTTGTTTTTCAACATTTTCACCATCTTTTTGCACTTCTTATTTAGTTCTGAATTTACGTAGAGTGATTGGTTCTAGTTGGGAACGGAGGTTTTTTCATCGGTACTGGCTATGAAGGGACTTATTATGGTGGAACATGAGAGGGTTGCAAAGTAACATTACGTTTTAAAAATGAATATTAACCTGAAATACGAGTTTGAATAAGAAGCAGAATGTTGGTCAAGATGTAAATGGTTATTGTTCTTATTGTTGTTTTTTATAGTGACCCTGAAGAAGGGCGCTCGTCGCCCGAAATGCATTGGGCTTTTTTTAATAAACACACTGCCTTGGACGAATTCTGCATTTGTCATGTTCTTGCAAGAGGTCCGGAGGGGCACAGCGCGAACATAAGAAACACGGAAAAAGGCATACTATTCGGAGTGTGGATTCTAACGTAAATTCAGAACTAAATAGATGGTGAAAATGTTGAAAAACAAGGAAATCATGGTGGAAAAAGAGTAACATATGGCCGCCAAGAAGGCACCAGTTAGCAGTGCAACTGGTTGGGGCGAGAGGTCGCCCCATCCTTCGAAGTTGTTGATCACTATAAAATAGGCCATCCTACCAGCCAACAAAGTGTTTCCCAACCAATTTTATTCTGACCTGTTCCTGGACTTCCTTCAGAAGTCTCTCAAGTGTAGGGTACTCCTACTGTGCCTTGCTGAAATCTTCCCTTTTAGGAGCCCTAGCAACTAATAAATCCTGCAACTCTGGAAGCGACCCAGACTCCAGCACTGAGGTCATTTTCGGAGCCTTTTCCTTCCCTCCCTTTGGAGCGGAAGTGATGTCCTCCACTGCCTTCCCGGAAACTGCCCTGTCCTGCAAACGACGTTGTCCTGGCCCCTGCAAATCAGTAATGGTCCCAGTCTCACTCTGAGACTGATGATCAGCCTGTGCTCTGGTCAGCACAGCTGATGTGCTCCAAGCCATAAAGGCTTCTGGTCCTGGCACCAAGTCAGGAGTAATCAAGTCATTGCCCAATAGACATCCAGCACCTTGCGCATCCCTTACCCTGAGATTAAGCATGGCCTCATTGCCATCTCAACCCTGGCAAGCAGATACTCCATGCCCATATCCACTGGCTACTAAATATGTATTCTTGGTGCCAGGGAGCATCTCCTCAATCTTAAGGTACTTCTTCTCAACCATAGTTTGAAAGACTCCAGTATTTCATAGGGCAGGCACTTTATACTAACTTCCTGCACAAACCCACTTGTGTTAGGATGAATGTGCTCCAGAGCCTCTGGATCTCTCCCCCAGATCTCCATAGCTACTAGGTTAAGCGCAACCGGGCTCCTTCGGATCCCTTCACTCATTTTTAACATGCTAACACTGGCTGTACTGGGTCAGGATCTTCCACCTGACAATCACTCTTGAAGTGTTCCACCTGATGCCGCTTATAGCAAGTCACCACCTTGGACTTGGAAGAACGTCCCTGTCCTCCCTTCTCATGATCCTAATTCCTGGATTCAACATTACCATTATCCTTTCACCTGGACCCTTCTCAAGTCTCATGGGAATTACCCTGGCACTTAACCTCCAGTTTGGAACCAGTCTGTGGAGAGTTCCTCTCCCCCATTAGCTTAGAACCTTTCTGTTCTAGCTCCCTGTGAACCCTTTTAGTTAACTACTTGTCAGCCAACACTGCAAGCTTCTCTGGATTCATCTTTGTCAGATCAGACTGGTATTACCTAAGTGGGGTACATTACTCCTCAATGAGTCGCTCTGTCACCAGCAGCTGGCTTAGGGACTGAGCGTCCTTGGCTCCATCCCTTTCACCCACTCATTTGAATCATGCAATATTCCATAAATTCAAATACAAGGTGTTTATATTTCTTGGCTGCTATCCTTAGTTGCTCCTTTAAGGAGATAGTTTTCATTTCCTGTGATCCCTTTGTTTTGCCCTTAAATGCGGTGTACTTTTTTGATCTCTGGGGCGGGACCCAGCGTGTGAGTTGCATTGTTTTTTGGTGTGGTCGAAGGTTTCACTTGTAGCAGTGCGCACAGTTTCAGTGTCAGCCCGGACCAGCCCTTGATGATAGCTGGTTTTTAATGCCCAGGAGACCAACCTTCCCAGTTTGCTTTCCACCTTTCAAACTTTCCTATGGACGTGGTTGTCCATTTAATCCTCCTCAGGAGTTTGTAGTACTCTTTGCATTGGTGCTTCCCAGTAGAGGATTGCAGGTTCTAGCTGATACATCCAGGTGGACCATCAGGATGGCATGATCACTCTCATTTTGTTGGCTCACCTCATAACTTGTAATACATTTACTTAAACCCTGGCTCAGGAAGACATAGGGGCATATTATCAATGGCTCATCGCCACTTTAGCGGCACGTTTTTGACGCTAAAGTGGCAATATTTTTATCGCCCTATTAGCAAGCTGTAGCTAACAGGCGTTAGCGACAGCTTTCCGGCGATAGCACCCGTTTTTTCTATCGCCTTGCATGCCAGCGATATTTATCACTAATGACATGCAAGGTAGGCGTTCCGTCTCTAAATCCAGCAAAAACTCCCGCTAACCGCACTTCGCCCTATTAGCAAGGATAGGCCGGACCCGCGAAGCGATAAAAAAAGTCGCGCTAAGGCCCGTTAGCTGCAGGAACTTAAGACCAGAAAATAGCTGGTCTTCAAAATGGGAATAAGTCTTGGGCCCACATCCATGCATGTTTTTGGTGCTGGACAGCGCTGCAAGCAATGTTGCAGCGCTGCCCTGCGACAAAAATACAGTGCAGGAATGTGCACCATCAATAAGATAGTGCGCATTCCTGGGCCCCAGTCATGAAAAGTGTTGCTGCGCTGCAACAAGACAGCGTTGAAACACTTCACATTACGCCCTCCTTGCAACAGCATGGATGCGCTGTACTCACTGTACAGCACTCCACGACGCAAGTAATGACAGATATGTCAGGAATCCTGACGTATCTGTCTGCGCTAAAGACATGCATTGCTGCAGTCGTGTCACAACCATGACGCAACTCCAGCAATGCATGGGGCCAGCCTATCCCTGTGGCACTGCCTCACCCTCTTGCCTGCCACCAGGCAGGCGGAAGGTACTGACGCAGTGCTGTTCATGAGGGGTGCCCGAATGTCGGCGCAGTAGGAGATACATCGGTGGTGGTTGGGCGCTGCGGTGTCATCGTATGGAAGCATTGGTGGAGTGTTGGTGCAGAGGGAGTTGACGAGATGTTCGGTGGCCTTGATCCAGCTGCAAGGGGGTGCGATGATGGCGGTGGCATCCGGTGGGCAAGGTGAAGACGTGATGTTACCAATGATGGTCGGTCCAGGAAAGTCCGGTGTTGTGGCTGCACTTGAAGTTCACGCTGGCGGAGGTGACGTGCTCGACCATGTGTCCTGCTATGTGGCTTGTTGCAGTGACTTGCTGCTTGCGTCTGATGTAGGGGACCTTCCCCATGAGGGGGTGGTGTCCTGGTCACTGGAGTTCTCCAGGTGGAACTTGAGGTCACCGAGTAGGATGTCGTTAGTGGATGGGAGATCCTGGGGTGCAATGAGGTCTAAAAAGGTATTGGAGAATGGGGGGCCATGGCCCGGGGGGCCTGCACATGAGGGTGCCGCAGAGGATGCACATGTGCCTGGCCCGGATCTTGGAGTTGACGTGGTCCATGGTCACCCTTGGGTCATTAGAGTGCGTGGTCAGTCGGAGTGTGCTTCTGTAGGTGATGGCAATGCCTCCTCCCTGACGGCTGGGGTGCTCCTTGCCGGTGATACTGTAGCCGTCAGTGATGGTGATGGCGATGTCCGGTCCGGAGCAGAGGTTGGTCCTGCCAGGCGAGGTGGTGTCCAGGGTTGATGGCGAGGAGGCTGCTGGCATCGTATCTGTGGAGTGTCCAAGAGGAATGCTCCTTGGTGCTGAGCGCGGTCCAGGGGCAGACGTACGCAAACGGCGTAGCCTATGGGTTGCCTTTGGCACGGGAGACAACCATTACAACGCAGGCAGTACATCGTTAACAACGGAACTCTGACAACGCAGGTGCCTTAACATCGCATTTGAATACAACGAATTGTGAGGTCAGTAATGGGGTAATTTCAACTTTTCCAGGTGTGCATTGGTAGTGGATGTAAAATATGAAAAATGGGGTGTTTTTTGGGGTAAAATATGAAGAATGGGGTGTTTTTTGGGGGAAAAAATGAAAAATGGGGTGTTTCTTGGGGTAAAATATGAAGAATGGGGTGTTTTTGGGGGAAAAAATTAACAATGGGGTGTTTTTGGGGTAAATGTTTGAATTTTTGTGTGTATTTTTTGGGGTCAAATTTCTAAATCCTGGGTGTGTTTTGTGCCAAAATAAAGAGAAATTTGGGGGGGTGCATTTGTCTCAAATGTGATCTTTTGGGTGTCTTCTAGGGGTTCAGAAATGAATTCCAGGGTTCACGGTTGGGTCTGTAGTGCAAAGGTTATTCTTGGATCACACTCACTGTAGTGGGAACAGTGATCGTCATGTCTCAGTTATGCAACACCTACTCTACTGTTGCAGTGTGCCTAGTATTTTTTTTTTTTTTTTTTTGATTTGCCTAGTATTAGTATGTATTCGAATGGAATGCAATGTCATGGCATGCATCGCAACTACTTATGTGCCTTTGGCACACGAGTGGTACGCCCGCTGTGCATGGGCGCACAGCGGCCACCATTGAGAAGTGCGGAGGGGGGTGTCTGGACAGCTGTGAGGTGGTAAACCCCGTAATGAACACTGGATGGTGCGTGGCCACGGGGATGTGTGTGTGAGCGTGTGTAGTTAAGAATTTATTGAGGGAAGTCGCACCTCTAAGCCATGTCCCGTGTCTACGTAGCTCCTGCTCTCCTGCGTCTGCTTCCAGGAAAAGGAAGTAGGCAGCCAGGCTCCCTCGCATGAGTCATTCACAACGCTGCGATGCGGCGGTGGTATTGTAATTTGGCAACAGGACAAGTCATGCAGCCAGGGGCCGGAGGGGTGGGCATGTTCTCCATGCAGGCTGCCTGCATTGCGAACAGAGAAATGCGCATGTCTGCACTGGGCGGCCTGAGTGGGCCGACCAAACAGTCATTGCGCACTTGAGTGTGCATGCCAATCCGCACATTCCCTGCTCCGTGTTTGAAGCAGTCCTACCCACCCGCCCAACCCCTGAGGATACATAGCATGATTACATTCATTGTTTATCCCTTGTTTGTCCCTTTTTTAACTGTTTCATTGGCTTCTCTGAGCCCGCACTACATGCTTCCCGCCGCTGCTGCCCCTGCGGCCCTGTGCCCCTGTCCTTGCACATTCCCGCCTCCCAGCGGATCGTTCCTCCGCCCTTCCCTACTTAATGGGGGACGCTGCGCAATTGCGCAGCGGACAGGCGCTGCTGGCGCATAGAAGGCGCACCTAAGACAAGGCCGTCTGCGCACATCTGCAACCCAACCGCACCCAGCGCCAGTAAGCCTGGATCACAGGCCACCCACTGCTATGGCACAGCCACCCTCCACGCACTCAAACCCGGGAAAGTCAGAGACTGACAACAGGCCTTGGCAAACACGACCCACAGCCAGTTCTCCTGCCTCCACTGCCGCCGGAGCTTAACCACCACTCCGGACTCAACTTCCAGAACGGAATGCAGGATGTCGCAGTCTGGATGACCAACAGCTGCCTGGAGCTCAACGCTGGGAAGACAGGAGTCCTTGTCCTTGGAACCACACCTTCAGCATGGGACAACACCTGTTGGCCTTCCCCCTCGGAAGTCCACCTACCCCCTCGGACCACGCCAGAAACCTCGACATCGTACTCGACCCATCCCTCCCCATGAACAGACAGGTCTACGCCGTCACCTCCAGCTGCTTCAACACCCTCCGCATCCTCCGCAAGACCTTCAAATGGATACCCCCAGAGTCACGGAAGACAGTCACCCATGCACTCATCACCAGCAGACTGGACATTGGAAACGCACTCTACGCCGCCATTTACAAGTCCATACTCCGCAAACTACCGACATTACAGTACAACGCCGCCAGACTCGGCATCCCCAGCACTAACACATCAGCTGACACCTATGTAGACTCCAGTGTCTCCCCATGGTGATAAGAGTCACCTTCAAAATCATCACCCATGCCTCCGAATGCCTACACAACGTAACCAAATACCTCAACAACAGAATCAACTTCCACGTACACAAATGAGATATCCGATCTTCCAACCTCGCAATGTCCGAAACGCAGCGCATCCACAGAGCCAGAGCAGGCGGGAGATTCTTCTCCCACATTGCATCCAATACCTGAAACAAGCTACCGGCAGACATCAGAGGTGCCCCCTCCCTGAACACCTTCAGGAAGACCCTCAAGACCTGGCTCTTCGGCTTACAGATCTGTGGACCCCACCCCTCAGTGCCTTGCGACCCTCACAGGTGTGTGGCACGCTTACAATTCCCCTGAGTGATTGATTGATTGATTGAGTTATCATCATGTGATGATTGTTCCTCTTCTGCACTGCTTGAGGTGGTGGGGCAACGCTCTTCCAATATAGCAGTAGACCCGCCACTGGGGGGTGCGTCATATACGTGTGATAGGTATGAGCGACTCCCCCCCCGGCCCTCCTGCGCTACGCGTCCCACCTTCTCCTTACCTGGACATTGACCCCGTGGCACAATCCACTGCACTGTCTCCACATCTGTGACTCAGCCAGCAGGAGCCTGAGACAGGTGTGCTTTCACTGGGCTGGGTGCAGCAGTCACCGCTTAGTCGGCTGGTGGACCGCCCGATGCAGTTGATGCAGCAGGGCTCCCTTAGGCGTGTAGTTGCAGCGCTCAGTCCACACAAGTTCGGTGTCGCACAGGGGCCTCACCCTCCAGGGCGTCCGGCCAGCCCAACATCATCCGTCCTGTGATGCAGGGAGACGGCACCCACCATTGGTAATCCCCTCCGTGCCCCCCGGTGTAGTGGTGGATCATAGTATGCAAAGCGGACATCACTACATTGGTGCGCAGGATCACCTTTACCATTGACTGCAACAAGGTGCGCAGGGCGGGCTTCTCACACAGGTCAGTAACGTGTCTCCATGCGACCTGCCAGACTTCACCACCAGGTACGGGTGATCGTCGCACATCAATGACTCTCGCCAAGGCTCATCAACTCCACATCTACTTCACATCCCACTCCAGGCCACAGACACAGGTCCAGCGAGGGATCCAGGAACCAGACGCAGGTCCAGTGAGAGATCCAGGAACCAGACACATGTCCAGCGAGGATCCAGGAACCAGACGCAGGTCCAGCAAGGGATCCAGGAACCAGACGCAGGTCTAGCGAGGGATCCAGGAACCAGACGCAGGTCCAGCAAGGGATCCAGGAACCAGACGCAGGTCCAGCAAGGGATCCAGGAACCAGACGCAGGTCCAGCAAGGGATCCAGGAACCAGACGCAGGTCCAGCAAGGGATCCAGGAACCAGACGCAGGTCCAGCGAGGGATCCAGGAACCAGACGCAGGTCCAGCGAGGGATCCAAGAACCAGACGCAGCTCCAGCGAGGGATCCAGGAACCAGACGCGGGTCCAGCAAGGGATGCAGGAACCA
The DNA here is from genome assembly GCA_963921515.1 of Calotriton arnoldi. Lineage (NCBI taxonomy): Eukaryota > Metazoa > Chordata > Amphibia > Caudata > Salamandridae > Calotriton > Calotriton arnoldi. The sequence goes on from CAWUFW010017219.1 coordinate 197,328, forward strand.
GACGCAGGTCCTGCGTGGGGACCAGGATCTCATCCTGGTCAACCGGGATGTTGGGTGGCTTGAGGGGGTTGTTGGTGTGTGCTGCACTATGCCCTGGATGCTCAAATCTGCATTCATCCTTTTTTTGGTGCATCTTTTATGTTGGAGGTGGCCAGATAGGCTAAGTCAGAAATTGCGGTTTAGCGTGCCTTTTTCTATCGCTAAGGGCTTATCGCTGGAGTCCACCCGCTATCGCCGGTTCCATTAAAGCCGTCACGTTAATGTTAGCGACGGTTTTCACCGCAGATTCCTGCAGCTATCGCCTGTTAGCAAAACGTTGCTAATACGTCGCTAACAGGGCGATAACTTGCAGGGATCGACGGCGACAGAAAAACTAGCGCTAATCTAGGTTAGTGATAGTTATTGCCATTTCTTGCTAATATGCCCCATAGTCAATTGCAGTTTGATTATTAAAGAAGGGCTGGGTAGATAGCTTTTTAGCTGTGGAGTATTCTGATTCAAGATTGTGTGAATCTCACTGATTCACTGAGGGCCTTCAGACGTGCATCATCTACTCCCAAATGATGCATGTTAAAGTCTCCTAGTAAGATAATTTCAAAGCCTGGGTAATGGGTTATTAGTTTTCCAAATGGCAAATCAGCTGGTCCAGTTTTTCTAGGATGCCCATGCCATGGACATTGAAGTAAATGTTGATTATTAGTGTAGACGGGATGGGAGGCCTTTTCAGATGCCTACTTGGAACATTCCCGAGCTACTATTTAGATCCAAGAAAGTGAGGTTTGTTGAGTATTTGATGAATGTGGAGATCCCTCCCAAGGGCCTCCTGAAAAGTTGTGTTTTTTTGGCGGGCTTATGAAGTTCGGCGTAGCCAGGTAGCAGCGTTGGTGTTAATGCCCGTTTCTTCAGTAGGCAGACAATGGCTACTTTGTCTAGAAGTGCAAGAGCTGCTGTGCTCCAAACGATCTAAGTGATTCCGGCTACGTTTCATGTCACAATATTGATGGTTTTAATTCGGCTTGCTGCACCCTGGTTGTTCATGTGTGTTATGCTAGGAATGTCTTGGGTTATTTTGGGCCAGGATTGCAGGAACCCATCCCCAGTAGTCGAAGTTTGGTGTGAGATGGGGTGCACTGCACTGAATGGTGGTTACTTGCAGAGCCCAATCCTGATCATCTAGTCTACACTGAATGTTGAGGTTTTCGAAGCCACAAGGTATCTCGTCCCTCTTTGTCCCCTTTAGGATGCTCCTCTTGGGACTGATTTTAAGATGGAGCCATAGAATATGCAGATATTTTTCTTTGTCCATCATCCGTACTTGAATCCCCCAGTCTTTGTACTGCCCCTTTTCATTGAGCACTTTTATGGACGTGCTGGCATCGTGCCATGTTACAATGGTCGACTCTGTCCCTGGATCCCGAGCGATAACGTTAAACTGTATCCAGGGTACGTCTTCACTGGTGATGAATGACAGAGATGGAATGTGCTGCAGAAGTTTTAAAATGTTGGCTCTGTTGAGAGTGTCTGTATTGCCTCTAGATGTGTACTGCTGAGTGAATATAATTTTTGGGGGGCAGCCACCTCCTGCTGCGTTATGACTGAACGTTGGATGCGTTTCACAATGGGCCCCTGTTTGGGGTAGTTGGAATGGAGTTGTGCTTGATGATTCCCCGACATAGCTTCTCGGGGGTGCAGGGATTTGAGATTGTGATAGGGTTTCTATTGCGGTTTGTTCTTTGTCCCTTGTGCCTGATAGATGCCAGTTCGACTCTCTTACCACTGTTTCTCTGACCGCAGGGCCTCTCTGGTGTTCTGCTGGTCTCCTTGTATTGTCTACTTTGCTGGGTCCTATCATGGTAGTTCCTATATGTTCCGTAACCTGGTTTTGGTTTAACTTTGCCAGGTATGTGCTGATCGAATGTGTACTCGATAGAGTGGCAGGTTGGCTATTCAATGTTGGCCCAGTGCCACTACACTTGTCATGCAGTGTGCTACCTGGGTGAGGGGATCCCTGCCTTGGATGACATGACTAGACAGCCTGCCTGTATGCTGTGTGGAGCGTATCCTGCCTGAGTGGAGATGATGTTTCTCCAGGAGGCGCTGAATCGAGGTGGCCGCCAGTCTGAACCCCGGTCAGCCTGTTAGGTCGGCTTACTTGATGACGTGAGGGCCGTACTGGCTTCCTTTGGCGGGCCCGGATATTGGGGCCCCGTTTGAAATATTGGGTACAGGGATAAGATAGATCCGATGGTTGTTGGTGGATGGGTTTCTTTTGCTACGGCTTCGTTGTAAGCTTCTTTGTGGGCTTTCAGGGAGGCATTTCTCATTGTGTCTGTTTTTGTTTGCTTCTGATGTTTCCTTAGTCGTTTCTTCACTCCCTGGGTGAGTGGTGTGGTTGTGGAGTGGGCTGGGTCCCCTGCCTCATCGCTATTACACTGCATTATCCGCGTTGGGCGCTTTCTTGGTTTGTTGGTGAGGCTGTGTGGAGCGGTTTAGGTTAACAATTACTCCCCTCTTTCCGTGTTTGCGGTTGTTTGAGTTTTTGAGTGGGCTACTTTTGGCGTGAGCCACGTGTCCACCTTGTGTGATCCACCTGTAGTTGACCCTGGGCTGTACGGGCCAAATTGTGTGTTATTTATGGCTTTCACTTCTGCAACCAATGTGGTGAGTACTGATATAAGCGTGACCAGTTTTCCATAGTGTCAGGGCATAGGCAGTCCAGTGTTGGCTTCACTCTTTTACTGGCCTCATTGATTTTGTCAATCTTTTTGGCCATGTCTGCCATGATGAGTGCCATTACTTGAAGTGTTTTCATCTGTATTTCGAGCTTTTGCGATTGCCATGTTAGGGCGTTTGTATCTGCTGTTAGGGAGGCCTTCATGGACCTTAGCAGGTTGTCCTGCGCATAGGAAAGTTTGAATGGCGGGATGGCTGGAGTTCTTTGTAGAAATTTGATTGACTCTGGTTGGGATGAAGCTACTGGGCCTGTTTCATTGCCCATGGGGGTGGTAATCTGATATTTGGGGAGCCCTCTTTCTTCGGGGTCTTCTGGTCGCATCTCATCCCTGTGGGGATTTCTCTCCTTTTGTTTGTCCTTGCCTTCATGTGCATGGAGCTCGTGGTGGAACTGAGCGGTGGTTAATTCCCTGCAGTGAGCTGGGCTGTAGGGGGGATCACTGGTTGAGCCGGTAGTGCATTACTTGCATCCTTCCTCATTTGAGGTGTTGCTGGAATATCTAGTAAAGTTGAAGAGAGCTCCATAATTGAAATTATTCCACTGAGGTCTCCTTACTTTGGACATAAGCGTGTCCTTTTTCTTCGTCAGGGGTGGCCCGCTCCCTGGCGTACCTTAGAAATTATTGTGTATGCTGTGGGGGGGGGGGGGGGAGGGCGTGGGGGGAGTGCTCTTTGGGCCCAAGCGATCTGAGACCCCAGACTAGATTTGTGTCCTTGTCCATTTTTTCAAAAGTAGGCCGTGATCCCACATCTTGTTTTTTATCATTGCTTGACTTCTTCCTCTTCCAGAGCTCAGCCAAGTTATACCTTGTGGCTCTCCTGGCCCAGCTCATTGCACCCTGTGCAGTGTCGTGGTTGAGGGGGCTTCTTACCACTACCCAGTCAACATAACAGTTCCTTGTGTATAAAGATCCTGGAGGATAGTTACCAAGTCCCATGGTGAAATGCCCTGGTGACCCTAGTGGCCCTGGCATTTCTGGAGGGTGCTATGGGGTGGGCACCCAGGACCCTTGGTGTGTATCTCGTGACACGCGTCCTGGTGCCTTGTACTTTTTGCATGCCGTTCAGTTTGCTGCTCTCTGATTGCCCCTCTGCATGGCCTCTCATCTGAGTAGTCGTGTGGATTTTGACGGTTGGCTGTTTGGCTGTGGATACCTTATTGGCTCCTTGTTGGTCCACCTCTTGCAGGCGCATGATATTAGTAAAAGAATTCAGAACACACCCGGGCTGCAAGCCCCACCCGCGCCTTGGAGGGCTGCTTCCACAAACCGCGAGGCTCAACCAAGGCTATGGAACCACTCTTGCTTCTGTGCTGCATAGGGGTGATTGGGGCCAAGAGGTACTCCCCCGCCACGTCTATGCAGCCGGGGGGGCCTTTGGACCCCTTTCTTCAATTTCACTATGTCGTCGTCGGACAGCCAGGGGATGATGTTCAATAAATTGAGCTGTAGCAGTAAATTGAGCGGTAAATTAAGCGGGGGGAGAGTGCTCACCTCTACCTTGCCGTCGAGTTCACCTAGGCCTTCCTTAGCTAGAGTCCTGAGGCCCGAGTTAGCCAAGGGAGGGAGAGGCAGCCTGTGGCAGGCAGTTCTAGGCGGGTTCGTCCGATCCCTTGCACTACAGCTGTGAGCTAGGAGCTGGAAACGGTAGCAGTACTTTCAACCTTGTTGGAAGCGGCAGGAGGCCGAAGCTGCAAAGGCCCTGCTGCTGCACAGCCATGCTGCTCCACGCTGCCATGCTACCACACTACTTCTCACCCCCAAATGCAGGTGCGTATCTGGTGCAGGACTCAGGGTTTTGTTTGCGGCGATGACTGTGAAGGGAGTGAAGGTCCGGTGGAGATCCGGCAGCAGCCTCTTCATTGCACTTGTGGCCCATGTATAATCATTTTTCAACAAGATTATGCAGCGTTACATAGCACATGAAGTTACCTTACCATTGTAAATAACTTGTTAAAATACATATCAATAACATTCTTGAGATATTACATTTTAACGTATCCCTTAGTGTGGTACCATAAACAATGATTTAGCTTCTTTAGCGAGGTGTCTACTTGCTGTATTCTTTAGGCCAATAATATTTCCTTATTAGTATTTCACCTCTTGCAGGCTTAATAATTACAAGTGTGTCCAAACAATCCCCGTTCTGTCATGTACCTCCGGCTCCTTCTCCTCTGCAGCTCTGCGGGTGAGGTATGCTTGGTAGGGCCCCCAGATGTTCTTTGGCCTGCAGCGTGTTGGTATAAGGGCATTATAATTGTCTAATGTGTATTACAAAAGGACAGGTCTGTACACCACTCTGATAATGTGGGAGTTGGGCCCTTCATCCATCGCCTAGCCAGTCTCCTTTTAGCTATTAGTATTCCAAGCGCTATCAGTTTCCGAGTGCCTTTAGGTAAGTATTTGGTGTATCCCAGAAGGGCCACTAGTGGTGTCTCAGGTACAGGAGTCCCTGCCATGTCCTGCAGAACCACAAATATCTCTGACCAATTTTTACGGATCCCAGGGCAGTCCCAAGCTAAATGTGGTAAATTTGCCTCTGTGGTACCTCTCATGTACAGGAGTCCCTGCCATGTCCTGCAGAACCACAAATATGTACGGATCCCAGGGCAGTCCCAAGCTAAATGTGTGAAATTTGCCTCTGTGGCCCAGCAACTGGCACAGTTATTATCTTCTCTTAGTCCGTATTTATGCAATCTTACTGGTGTACCCGTTGCAAGAATTTAAAATGTATAAGGCGGTGTCTACCATTCTGCAAAACATCTTTCGTACTTGAGCGGTAATATAACCATTGCTCCTCTGCTATGTCTATACCTAGTTTGTTGCGCCGTTCCTGCAGCACCTTCGTGTGCGTGGAGTTAGATCCTATCCTAATGAGTATAAATAGTGTTGAAATGGCATGCTACGGCGAGCGAGTCTGTAGTAGATATGTTAGTGAAGTGTATTCCCGTGGCTTCTGCATGCTATCCCCCAGCACGAAACGTAGTGACTGCCTTGCTCGGTGATAGTGATATCTTGTGTGCTGTGTTACTTCTGCTCGTGGTGCCTGTAACTGATCCCACGTTATGGCAATCCCCACTGAAAAGTAGTCTCCCATGTTCCTTATATTTAGCGTATGCATTGCATGTTTGAAAGCCTTTTCCTTCCGGGTCTGTAGCCAATCGCACCATTCAATAGGCACTTTCGGGGAATAAAGGAGTGTGATCTTCTGTAGATCTGCCGCCCTGTGTAATTGGTATCTTGTATTCCCAACTGGGTCTATCACGTGATATCTTCTTTATGACTTACCAAGAAAATATTGTGGCAGGGATAATGGGCTCACTTCGTCTCTCTCTATGTATAAGTGCGGGGTCTCGGGGGGCCAGTGCAACCAATGTAGTGCATGGGTTTGTTGCGCTGCACAGTAATATATTCCACGGTCTGGGGCATTTAGTCCGCCTGCTGAATATGGTTTGGTCAATGTCTACCATTGTACTCGTGGTTGTTTCCCAGCCCAAGGAAGTCTGATCATGAGAGTGCGTAGTGTGCGAAAAAATGTTTTTGGTAATGGGATTGGGATGTTTACAAAGTAAAATAGGAACAGTGATAGTGGTAAATGGATCCACTTCTCAACCGCCTCTGTGAGTTTCTGTACAGCCCGGCCATAATTTTCCCAGATCACCACTTCTGGATCAGTGTGAATTTGCACCCCAGATAGCGTATGGGATCTGAAGTCCACGTTATGGGGTAGTCTGTCTGATGTGGGGTAGTGTTTGTGGTTAATGGAAATGTAAGCAACTTACTCCAATTTATTCTAAGGCCCGAATGGTGCCTGAATCGCTCCACCTCCTGTAATATTGGTGTCAAGTTCTGTTCAGGGTTTCGTACATACAATAAAGTATCATCCGTGTACGCAGTTATTATTAATTTGTAGTGTGGGAATTGTATACCACGAAGACTGTGATATTCTCTCAGTGCACAAGCCAATGGCTCCGCTGTTAAGGCATATAATAGGGGAGAGAGTGGGCATCCCTGTCTGGTGCCTCTGGTAATCTTTATTGGGGCAGAGAGCAGTCCGTTCACGCATATCCGAGCTGTGGGCTCTGCATAAAGAACTAAAAATAGTTCTATGAACACCTCTCCTACCCCGACCCATCTGAGCATGGCCATCAAGACCTCCCACTCCACCGAGTCAAAAGCCTTTTCGGCATCTAGAAATAGTGCTACAGCTCAAACCGATGGATCAAGGCGTGTGATGGTGCAGAATAGTGTACGTAGATTACTAGTGAGGGATCGATTAGGCACAAACCCAGATTGTTCAGGGGCCACGACCAGCTGGAGTAAGGGGGTGAGTCTATTAGCTAGTACTTTTGCAAATAGCTTTGTGTCAGTGTTAAGTAGAGACAATGGTCTGTATGAGAAACGTTGCTCCATAGGCTTACCAGGCTTTAGCAGTGTGATTAGTGTAGCTTCTCACATAGTGGGGGGCATAACACCATCTTTGGCCATTTCCTCAAAGAGGTTTACCAAATGGGGTATCAGTTGATCTTGGTAGGCCTTGTAAAAGGCTACTGTTTATGCCATCTGAGCCAGGAGCTTTGTGATTGGGCGTATCTTTTAGTGCAGCAATGATTTCAGTTGGGCGCAGTGGCGTCAGCAGTCGCTTTCTATGGGCGTTAGCCAGCCAGGTCATTTTGATATGTGCCAAAAAGTCATCTGCTGTTTCGTCTGAGCTTGAGGGGCGAGAGGTATAGAGATCTGTATAGTACTTACGAAATCTGTCAACTATCTGTGACGCATTGCATATCAACGCACCATTGTCATCCCGTATTTCTATTACCTCATTTGCGCCACTTACTGGCCGGATCAGTGCGGCAAGAGTAGCACTAGGTCTTTCCCCTTCCCCATACACTTTAGCAGTGGCATTTTTTCCCAAGTGCGTCACTTCAGTTTGTGCTACTTCGTTGTATTCGTCTATCCTCTCCCTGATCTGGGCTAACACCTCAGAAGTGGAGCCTTTTAGTGACCTTTGCTCTAGCTCTATTAACTCATTTTCCAATTTGTGTAACCTTTCCCTAATAGAGCAAAGCACCCCAGCATGTTTGAATATAACCACCACACGAATATAAGCTTTAAATGCTTCCCAAATAGTGGCCATTTTGGTGACGCTACCTAGTTTGCTATTGAAATAGTGGTCTATCTCCTGTGAGAGCTCTTCCCTGAATACTGTATCTAGTAGCGAGTACTGTGGGAAATGCCACATTTGAGCCCTGTACGGCATATCTTCTATTTTTTGTTTTAATCTAACTTGGGAGTGATCCGAATATGTGCGCGGCAAGTGCTCACATTCTGTTATGAATGGTACCAAGTCCAGTGAAGCGTACCAGTAGTCTATGCGTGTGTGTATGTCGTGTACTGAGGAGTAATGCGTGTACTACCCTGAGGTGAGCGGTGACGCCATACAACTACTAATCCATCTGTCTCCTCTATTGTAGCAATGTCTTTAGCGGCTGATGAGGTTTTCCATGTCGGGCCTCTTGATCTATCTAGTTCAAGGTATTGCACACAATTAAAATCGCCCACCCAAAAGTGTGGGTATCAGCGTGTATGTATAATTTTGTTGTGTAATGTTCAATAAAATTGAGGGTCATCGTAATTAGGTCTGTATATCACCACCACTCGCACATCAAAGTTGTCCTTCCAGCAGCGTGCTACTATATATCTACCCCCGGGATTGGTGTCTAATGCATGTATTTTAATGTTTGCACCCTGTCTTACCCAAACCAGTTCTCTGCGTGCATGTGATGTGAATCTGTTTGCCAGACTTACCACTTTCATTCTTATCTGCGTTAATAATCCTGTTTGGGGTGCGAGGTGAGTTTCCTGCAATATCACTATGTCTATTTGGTGTTTTTGTAGGTATAATACCATCTTGCGAAATTTACGCTGGTCGTTTAGGCCTCTAACATTCCATGTTAAAAGGTTTATTGAAGCACAACATTGTCTTGGAGTCGGGTTGCAATCTTCACCCCCTTCATAATGTGCGACCAAACCTGTTGTGTCTGTGCTGCATCTCGAGTTGTTTTTATTAATGTCATCTGGGCTACTTCTACAGCATACTTGCATGTGTGACAAATCCCCCTCCCCCTCCCACGCCATGTCCCCCAAACTGTGACATGGCTTTTTCAATCCCATTCACACATAACCACTTTGAACATCCCAACAATCCCTCCCATAATGGTGTGTGTTACACATGAAGGCAGTGAATGCCCAACAGCTTGCTAAAGCTCTGGTTACACCACAACCTTCGGATTAACATATATTTCTTATCCAATTCCTTCGCTATTATATAAGCATTGTACATAAAGGTTCAAGCCCCTGAATACTGTATACTGAACATCCATACTCTATCATGGATGGGTGGTCATCCTGTGATCATGGATGGGGGTCATCCTGTGCTTGTGCGCTTAACTTTCTCTCTACATTTGGTACAGATATGCTTTTATCTTATAGCATTTAACAGTCTACTCTGCAGCCATGTGTATAAGACTATACCGTTAACTAATTAACCTGCAAATTACCGGCTGTCTGTCATTACCACTGGCAATTATACATACGGAAAATGCTGCATTTCTATCACTCCTGCTGATCCAGTGCGCTGGAGCTGGGATTGTCCGCCCCATTGGCGTCTGGTGCCTGTCTGTTGGACTTGGCCTTAGTGAAGGTTTTGAGAGCCTGCTGCAAATTGTTAGGGTCCGAATAAATCCTTGACTTGCCATCTAATGTGACCTTTAGGCTGGCAGAGTAGAAAATAGCGTATTTCGATATTTAGGTCCCGGAGTTTCCGCTTCAGGGGACAAATCGCTGCCTCGCCTCTTGTACCTTGGGGTGAAATCAGGATACAGGGATAACTCGGTGCTCTCATAGCGGAGTGTCTGTAGTTCTCTTGCTCTGCACAGTGCTGCATCTCTGTCCCTGTAATTCAGTATTCGGGCTATGAGTGGGCGCGGGGGAGCCCCCGTCGGTGGTCGAGGTGCCAGTGAACAATGTGCCCGCTCCACAACAAATATCTATGAAAGTTGTCTCGCCCGAGCAGTCTTGCGAGTAGTTTTTCCACAAACAGTTCTATGTTCCCCATGGAAGTGGATTCCGGCAGGCTCACTATGTGTATATTATTGCGCCTGGATCGCGCATATAGATCCTCAGCTTTGGATTTTAACGTGGCCAACAGTATCCCCATTTGCTTCTGAGTTTACGTGGTTTCTACTTGTTGATCCTCAAACTCCGACACTCTGCGCTTCACCTGTCAATTCTTTCCTTATGTTTATCTAAGCGTTCTGTCATGCGGAGCGAAAGAGAGTCAATTTTCCTGTCTATTGTGGAGAGGTTTTGCTGCATCGTTTCCAGTATTTTGCGTAAGTCACCTCCCAACTCTGACCTAGAAGCGCCCTGTTCCTCCATCTCAGCCTCTGTATCTTCGTCTCTGATTCTAGTGGATTTGCGCTGTTCAAATTGCAATTTGACTGTGTCTTATCTGGTTTCCCCATCTTACCTCCGCTATTGTGCCTTGAATATTTCGGAGCGTTCACCGCTTGCACCAAGATTCAGTGAACTCCAGTCGGTTCCTTATACTAGGGTGCAGTGCTTACCCTACCTGCTGTTTTGCTGATATTCGTAACTTGCAGCTGTAATGTTGGGAAGGTGACCAGCAGAGAGGTAGTCCTCACAGAGCAGCCTGGATCATTACTGATAGCAGCATGTATAAGTTATGTGACTCATCAACACCCCGATTAATAGATCTGTGGTCAGATGCAGTTACTATTCTTCTGCCAGAAATCAGGGGCTGGGATATCCCAGTATGATGAGTTCTAGTCTAGTGTGTAATCTGGACCAGGCAACAGGTATTGGCTCCCAAATTATGCCTGCTTGCCTCACGGCCGGGCACCGCCTTATGGTTGTCTTTGGGACCACTGCGGAGGAGGGCCCAGCCCATCGGACACGACCCATTCTATTCACGTGTGCTAGCTGGGGGGTGCGACACTTTATGTGCCTTCAGGCTGTTCGAGGCCGCTAAGCCGCAGCAAACGTACACAGCCAGCAAAGTCTGAAGGGCACTCACCGCTGGTTTGGCTCTCCGCAGCAGCACCGCCCGCTCAGCAATTGCCGTATCACCATTGCCCCCGGGGGGGGGGGGTCCTCTAGCTCTCCCACATCGCTGGGTGAGTAGGCCGCCACACTGCCTCTAATGCTGCATCACATCGGGGCTCTGGATGACGCGACCCAGTGCCGTACGATCGCCGTCGATTCAAGGCGATCGCCGGTTATTCTGTTCACCTTTAGGGTTGCCCAGCCCCGATGTCGGCTCTAAGGAGGTCAGGGCCCGTCCCGGCTCCCAGCAAGGTCGGAAGTACGCTGCCCTCGATACCAGGTAGGCTGTCTCACCATCCATGCAGCAGGCCATTTAAACCTTACTTTTATGGCATGTATTGTGGTTGCAAGGGTATCTTTCAGTTGCGGCTGCTGAGCACTGTTCAGTGCGCCGTTGTGGCGAACATTTAGGTGATGGATTGCACGGATTCCTGCTGAATTGAAATGAGGGCTTCAGGAGCTCGCCTACTTTGCGGCCATCTTGAGGTCAGGCAAGCTCCGCCCTCCTAAAAATAATACATTATCAACGCCCAATAAAACCAATATGGGGTTTAATACAATGACGACACCCAGGATGGCTTTTAAAATGGTCTCAATATTCGCCCAAAATAACTTTATTCCAGGACAGGTGAAAAAGACATGTTCCTCAACTGCTTTCATGTGGCCGCATCTTCTGCACCTTGGGCATGGTTGAGTTATACACTTTGCAATTTTTTGAGGAGTCCAATAGAGCCTATTAATGGTAAAAAAGTGATTACGTTTTAAGTTCGCTCGCTTGACGATCGAGTATAGCAATTTCATGGGATTATTCCAAATCAGTTGTATTTCCACCCTCAAAAAAGTATCCTCCCAGATCGCGTGCGGTGCTGCCAGATTTTTATCCTCAGCATCCAGAAACTTTCAATACCAGAGGGCAACTTCCTTCCTTTTCGGACTCACATCCTGAAGAGAGGACTCAAATTCCCAGTCCCGTCTTCCCTCTGGGATCGAAGTCACAACCCAGGCAGTTAGCTGCACATATTTAAACCTAGAGAGGATGCCTCGAGTTTGTCAATTTTACCCAAATTCACATATCTATTTAATTGCATTCTTCTCACTTTCCCAAAACCAGCTATCAATAAGATTCAGGGGAAAATGTCCAGTTTATATGGGCCTCACGCGGGGCAAGGCTGGCCTAGAAGAAGTTGAGGCGAAGGCTTGTGAAGGGAGGCTTGACTTTACCAGAGCTACATCTTTATTGTATAGCATTCCAGTTTAAAAACTTCTGTATGTTATTCGGAAAACCAGAAAGCTCTACATAGGGGAAGCTTTTGGGGGAAATGGTAAAGGAGTTTGGTGAGGGAGGTTTCCTGTGTAAGTTTGGAGCCCCCAAATTTTTCAGGAAGGTCTGGTTAAAGGTTTAAAGTCGGCATTAAACCTCTGGTGTAAGGTGAGGAAGGTACTCAATATAGGGTACTATTCTAACTTCGCTCCTATCTGGGATTCTTCTGGTACCCCAGAATGTATGAAGGATGCATTGAGTCTCCCATTAAGGCGGGCAGGGGTTGAGTCTTGGGGGGACCTGATGACAGAGGAAGGGATATTTCAATGGGAAGTCTTGAAAGAAATAACTACGTGATGATATTTCACCACATTATAGTTTGTGCACTGTATATGTTTATCAGTGAAACTGTATGTCTGTGAAATTGGAATGGTCATTTCAATTGAAGATGTGTTGTCCGTAATGGTCGTAAGCTCCCACATCATGCATACTTCACTTTACCCCACTCCACTCTACTCTGCACCTCTCCATTCCACTGCAGTTCACTCTGCACCATTCAACACTACACCACTCCACCCTGAGTCACTGCACTCTACTCTGTACCACTCCACTCTACACCAGTGTAGAGTGGAGTGGTATGCCAATCCACTCTATGCTGCTCTAACCTACTCTACGCCATTCTACTCTACACCACTGTACTCTACAGTGTACCACTCCACTCTACTCTGAAAGAATCTACACCACTGCATTCACCACCACTCCACCCTGCACCACTCCACTTCACTCTGTGCCACAATACTCTACTCTGTGCCACTGCACTCTACTCTGCACCACTGCACTCTACGCCAAGACACTTTATACCTCTTTACTCAAAACCAATGTATTCTAAGCCTAACTACTCTTCACCCCTGCACTCTATGCCACTATACTCTACAACACTTTACACCACTGCACTATACGCCAATGCACTCTATGCCATTGTACTCTACGTCACTGCTCTCTATGCCACTCTATTCTACTCTGCACCACTTTACTCCGCACCACTGCTCTCTACACCACTCTACTCTGCACCACTCTATGCCACTGCACTCTACGCCACTGCATTTTAGTTACTCTACTACACACCACTGCACTCTACGACAATCTACTTTGCACCACTTCACTTCACTCTACGCTACTATACTCTGCAATACTTTATGCCACTGCATGCTATGTCATTGTACTCTGCCACTGCACTCTATTCTACTCTGCACCACTGCACTCTATGCCACTGTTCTCTATGCCACTCTACTCTGCACCGGTCTACGTCACTGCACTCCACACCAATGCACTCTAAGACACTCTGGTCTGCTCTTCACTACTGCATTCTACAATGCTGCACTTTACGACACTGGACTCAACACCACTGCACTATACAACACTGCACTCTATTCTGAAACAATCTACTCCACACCACTACACTCTACACCACTTTAATCTATTCTTCACCATTCCACCCTATGCCACTGCAATCTACCCTGCGCTACTCCACACCACTTTATTCTATGCTGCTGCATTGTATGCAACTTCACTCTACACTAATCTACTCTGCATCACTGCACTGCACACAACTATACTCTGCAACACTCTACTCAATGCCACTGTACTCTACACCACTCTACTCTATGCCAATGCACTCTACTCCACTATGCACCACTGCAATATTCGCCACTGCACTCTCACCACTCCACTCTGCACCACTCTACTCTATACCACTCTACTCTGCAACACTGCACTCTATGCCACTGCACTCTACGCCAATGCAATCTACTCTGTACCACTCCACTCTAAACCAATGCACTCTATGCCAATCCACTCTACACCACTCTAATCTACTCTGCACTCTATGCCGTGATATTTTACGTCACTGTACTGTACCCCGCTGCACTCAGTGCCACTCAGCTCTACTCTGTGTCACTGCACTGTACGCCAATGCACTCTCTACCACTTTACTCAAAAGCAATGCACTCTATGTCACTGCATTCTCTGCCAATCTGCTCTGCACTACTGCACTATACTCTACTCTGCAACACTTTAAACCACTGTACTATACGCCGTTGTACTCTGTCACTGCACTCTAAGCCACTCTAGTCTACTCTGAACCACTGTACTGTGCACCACTGCTCTCAACGCTACACTACTCTGCACCACTCTATGCCACTGCTCTCCACACCAATGCACTCTATGCCTCTCCACTATACACCACTGCACTCTATGACAATCTAGCCTGCATGACTGCACTCTACACGACTATAATCTACTCTGCAACACTTTACACCACTGCACTCTACGCCATTGCACTCTATGTCACTGCACTCTACGCCACATTATTCTACTCTGCACCACTGTACTCTACAACACTGCTCTCCATGCCACTCTACTCTGCACCACTCTACTCTACCACACTGTACTCTACACTGCAACACTCTATTCTACACCACTCTATGCCAATGCACTCTACACCACTAAACTCTGCATCACTCCACTCTATGCCACTGCACTCCACCCTGCACCACTCTACTCTGCAACACTGCACTCTCTGCCACTTATCTCTACTCTGCACCACTCTACTCTATGCCACTCTACTGCACTCTACACTAATACCCTGTATGCCACTACACTCTACACCACTCTACTCTGCATCGCTCCACTCTGCACCACTGCACTATACACCAATACACTCTAAGCCACTCTGATCTACTCTGCACTACTGCACTCTATGACGCTACACTCTACAACACTGCACCCTATTCTGAAATAATCTATTGTACACCTCTGCAATCTACGCCACTCTATTCCGCTCTGTGCCATTCCACTCTACATCACGGCAATCTACCTTTCGTCACTCCATGCCATTCTATTCTATGCCACTGCACTCTATCCCAATCTACTCTGCACCACTGCACTGTATGCCACAGTACTCTACTCTGCAACACTACTCTACGGCACTGCGCTCTATGCCTTTCTACACCATTGCACTCTACGTCACTTTACTCAGCACCACTCTACGCCACTGCACTCTACACTAATGCACTCTACAACACTCTACTCTGCAACATTGTACTCTCAGCCACTAAACTCTATGCCACTCTACTCTGCACCAATTCACTCTATGCCACTGCACTCTTCTCTGCACTACTCTACTCTACCCCACTCTACTGCACTCGACACCAAAGCACACTACGCCACTCAGATCTATTGTGCACCACTGCACTCTACACCACTTCAGTCTACACCTCTTTACTCTGTAACACTCTACTCTATGCCTGTGCACACTACCACACTCTACTATTTACCACTGCACTATTTGCACTGCACTCTACACCACTCTAGTCTAGACCACTCTACTCTACTCTGCACCCCTCCAATCTACACCACTCCACTCTATGCCACTCTACTCTGCAACACTGCACTCGATGCCAATGCCCTCTATGTCACCTCTCTATGCCACTCCACTCTACCTTGCACCATTTCCACTCTACGCCACTTCACTCTGCTCTGAAAAATCTACTCTATGCCACTGCACACTACGCCACTCTACTTTACTCTGTGCCACTCTACTCTATGCCAGTGCACTCTGCACCACTCTACTCTACACAACTCTACTCTATGCCACTACTCTATGCAACTGCACTCTACCCTGCGCCACTCCACTCCACCCTACCCTGCGCCACTCCACTCTATGTAATTTCACTCTACTCTAAAACAATTTACTCTACGCCACTGCACTCAATGCCATTCCAAGCCAATGCATACAACACCACTTCACTCGAAACCAATGCACTCTACGCCACTGCACTCTATGCCAAATACTCTGCACTGTCATTGCCCGTCAAAATCCCCCCCCCACCCGGCCCCACCGCTCTTACCTGCACAGACCGTGGCTGCAGCGTGTGTTTTCCTGCATGTGTTTTCCCATATCACCCTCCACTCATGCCTATGCGCACATCTGCATGCAGATGAAAGGCCCTTAAGCTGACAGTGTGGATGTGTTATAACCCGCTTCACTGTGGATGCTTAGATTATGACTCTGTAGTAGAATTAATTATCTGAAAGGCCAAAGTCAACAATAAATAATAGTGTTTAGAAAAATTGAGATATTTATTAATACAGTGCTCAAGTTTTTAAAAGCTTTTCAGTGCGCCTCCTAAAGGCAGTCTTCTGGATGGGAGAAAAGGGGTCGCATGGATCCCTCAGACATCTGCTTGCAGGTGGGCAAAAGTGCAGTTCGGGCTGTTCTGAGGACAGTGCCTTCACCAAAATAGGGCGCCCTTTCACTGTTTCCCCCTGGCGCACTTGTTTTAAGGTGCGCCTTGGCGCAAACAGGAAAAGTGCACCCTTATCATAATACAGACCCTGGAGTGGATTACAGACTATGCAGCCTTAGTGTTTGGCATGCCTGTGTCAGCCGCAGGCTATTGAGCAGAGCTGTGAGCACAGGCAGCTATTCTTCTACGAATTAAACACTGTCTGTGCTACACTATGCTATGTTATGCTTCATCAGGTTGTGTTACGTTATGCTGCTTCCAGTGGTGGCTCCTCCGCTATGACGGAGAAGCATCGCCCCACTGCTTTGAGCAGTGTAAAGGAAAGGAAATATAAAATGATAATACATTTAATTTATTATCATTTTATGTTTCCTTCCTTTGCAGACATATCAGTCATACCCACTATCCCCGTTCTCCATGCAGGCTACATTACAGCCTGCGTGGAGAACAAGCCCAGGCCCCCATTCCCTGGTTGAGCGTCGAACCAGGACGCTCAAAACCAATCACAACGTGCTTACCAATCACAACGCTGCATTGTGATTGGTCAGGGGAGCCTGGCTTTTCTTACCACGTGGAAAGCGGGAGCAAGGAGCTGAGACGCTGCGGGGGACCTGGCGGCAAGGTAATTGTGTAATTTTTCATTTTTTATTGTCCCCGCACCCGGCCCCGCCATCCGCGAGTCATGCCGGCTGCCACTGGCTGCTTCACGATATGATTCTCATGCAACATGCTGATTGTAGCGTTCAAAAGCACGTAAAAGCATGTTGTTGTAAGGCAAAAAATGTTGCCCTAGTTCACAAGTACAACACAAGCTCGATTTGGTAAATGACAGTCAGCGATGTGAAACAAAGGGCAAAGATAATTGTTCTTATAGATTGAATTCATGTATGTAACAATGCCATGGTATGACATTGCAGACAAATGAGAACGACACTGAGGTCGAACTGGTGCGTACTGAAAATATATATCAGGCAAGCCATAAGACAATATGTCGTTCTACAGATATAAGTTAATTCATCTCTCAGCAGCGCTGTCAAAATGTCAGCCAAAGGTGGTAAGGCAGCTTGGGCAGACCTCTTCTGCAGTGGCGCGTTTTTTGGCTGGGCAGGGTAGGCTAGGGGCAGCCTGATGGGGTGGTGTGTCAATAACTACACACACCACAGATTCAATGACGTGTGTACCACAAAGGAAGATTTGTTTTTTCTCTCCCCTCCTGTAGCAAAACAGGGCATGTGTCCGATATTTGTGTATCATGTGACACACAGCACAAGAGACAGCACTTCCTGTAGGACTGCTTCAGTTTATATGTGTGTGTGGTCTCACTTCTAGGTTAATATATATGGAAGACAGCACCATGTACCATACAAGGAAAGCTTAAGTCACTGAGGTGTACTGTGACAAGAGTGAAGAATATAAAGTCATGGAACGCTAAGGTCACTTACAGGAATCTTTTTTGTTTCATAACATTTTATTAGCACTTGTATTCCAGCACAAACATGCAATATTTAATAAAGATCAGAATGAGCGACAGGCACCGGCTGCTAGAAATGGTTCCAGAGAGCACAATATATTAGTTCATAGAAACGGCGCCTGCTACTTCTTCTCCATTCCCTATCTACGTGTGCTAGTACCCTCCCCCACTCCAACGTTCTGCCTTCCCCAACTGCAAAAGGTTGAACAGTCCCATTCTGTCCACCTAAAGAACACCCAACAAACTGCAGCTGTGGGAGCCCGCCCTGTTTATGTCAGTGGAAAAGATCCAAAGCTTCCAGCGTGGGGGTAGGGCCAGACTAGGCGGTCCTGCGCTCAAGTGATTGACTAGCTGACTTCATTTTGCTTCGAAGGCCAAGTGGGACCCCTATATATTGCTGGTCGAGCACTCCAAGGACAGGATAGCCCCAGTGGCGTAACACTGGCCCCCGCAGGCCCCGCGGTGCGGGGGGCTCCCAAGCTCAGTGGGCCCCCTCAGCACAATGGTTTGACTGGACAGCTCCTGATTGAGTCCGGAAGGGGTCCCTCCACGTACCTTGCAGGGGGGCACCCTCAAGTTTCGTTACGCCAGTGGGTTGCACACCTCTGCCAACCAGAAAAACAGTTTCTTTATTATTCCTGTTGACTGGGTTTGGTGTTTTACATTAAACAATCATATTCATACAAAACTATAGAACAATAAAAAATAGAAATGATAATCACCATTTAAAAATTAGATATAAATGGATCAGGCAATATGCACTACTCAGCATTATTTACAGATAGAATGAAACATATTACAATTATTAGCCGCTATGGATTTTGCTACATTTTCAAAATTATGACAACATTAATTTTTAAACAAAATGGAATTCATGGGCATTAATTACCCAATTAAAGACAATGAAAAAGGTACTGAATATGTTTACTTCTGAGCGCCTGACAACATAATATAATGTGAACAACATGTTCACATTCTGTCCGCCAAAGATCAAACATTCTATCTTTTTTTCAGTAATCCCAATCTAGAATCAACTCTGCTGAAAATATAAATAGGAAAGTGGAGAATACAAAAAGAAGGTTCCTTCCTTGATGAAAACGCCTGTTAAGACATATAGGACCCTAGTCAGAAAGATTTTGCTGTGACGTACTCTTGTAGTACTCCAGATGTCCAGGAGTAAGAAAGTAGTATGTCATGAGTACTCATGGCTTACTCCTAGATTCAAAAGTGAGCCTGGAGTACAACAAGAGTAACTTGTACCAAATCTTTGTGAATCTGGACATTAGTTTCTTTTTGCCATCAGAAACTGATTATCAGTATCTTGTGAGATTTCTTAAATGCTACGATACAACAGCCTCTTAAATGCCCATTTAGTCATTCTTAGATATGAAAAGTCCTTATATAAACTCAGTTTCACAAGCTCATCTCCAACCCACCCTAACAGATTACATTATGGGGCTCATTATGATGCCAGTCGGAAGAGCGTCCGACTGACATCGTAGCGAAATTTGGACCCACCGACAAGTAGTCGGAGGTCCCACCCGCCTAATTATGATGCGACCGCCGTGTAGGTGATCGAAATCATAACTTTTTCCATTGAGGCTTGTGCTGTGGCCCGAAAATGGCCTCAGCACAAGCCACAATAGAAAAACTGATGTTTTGAAACATCCATGTCCCGTGCACACGGCACATGGAAGTTTTGGGGGGGCATCACAGGTGCCCTCCTGGGCCCATAGCGGAGGCCCACAGGGGGACGGGGGTCCTGCTAGGGGCCTCCAAAGTCCTATTCCCTCTGCCTTTTCAGGGCGGTCGGACCATAATGAAAAGGCAGTCGGAATGGGCCATCGTAATACCTATGGTGGCGCGTGACCAGGCTCTGCCCCTATTGTAAGGTATTACGTTCTGACTGACAGTCGGACGGGCTCCTTGAGCCAGTAGGAAGCATCGGTCGGTCCCTCTGCCCGCTGCCTCCGACTGCCGCACATCATAATGCGGCGGTCGGACCGCGGCACCACATGTCGGAATGGAAACACAATCTTCAAGACTCCCTCTATATTTTAAGGCTGCATCCATCCTAACACTCTCAAATGAGGTAGAGCTTTTTTACCAAAAACATGTCTCCGTTATGGTGCTTCAATGAAATCTATTTCAGACGTTGCAGGAAGTCATACATTGTCAAGGGAGCAATTCAAGCTGAATAGACCTTTCTAGGGGATAGTATCGATCGGCCTCAATAAAGTCTATTAAAAATATTCAACCCATTTATGACGAAAGCATCAGCATTCTATTTTGCAGCTTTGAGATTTCCATGACAATTTAGTATCGACAAAAACACCCAGCTAGTGCTTATCTTTCTCCACCTCAAGTTTCATGATTCTCAACAATGATTCTTCTTGTCCCAAATCGCAACACTGATCAGCCTTGGGCTACTGAAATATAAATTGCTGATTTATTGTGCATACATTTAAACGATGTTCCATGTGGAAAAAGATATATTCTGTTCTGTTCCTATGTGCTGTCAAACATTGGCATTGCTAAAAGAGAGGAGTAGAGAACGGTACATTTATTCCTTATTGTAAAAAATAATTATTTGGCACCTTGATGCATTGCTTTGGCATTGAAAGCGCTGATACTTTATTATTTTCCACTCAGGCAGTGAACAGGAAGTGTATGGGTATGTGTGAGGGTGTGTGTGTGCGTGTGTGTGCTCGTGCACGGGCACTTTGGTTCGATCTGGTACATGGTACAATTGACAGGTCAGCAGGAGGTGAGTGTCAATCCATCAATCAATCAATCAGGGTTTGGTAAAGCGTGGCTACTCACCCGTGAGGGTCTCAAGGCACTGCAGGAGTCTGCTGATCCATCTGGGTGTGGAGGCTATTTTACCACCCCAGAATTTGACTTGTGTACTGCAAGTCTGGTGGTTGCTTTCAGAGCAGGATGGGCTGCTATGACCCAACCATGATCCTACTGCCCCATTCTGTCAGAGCCGCTCTGTTTGTGGGGTGGTTTGAACAATTTTGCCAGGGCTGATTTTGGTTTCAAGTCCATCCCTGGTGACTGGGCACATTATGCTCATTGACTGCCTTATGGTAGATACAGTGCCAATATCTTAGGCTTTAACTTGCAGTTGCAGTAACGAGGGCACATCATGTCATTGGCGAGCTTACGGTGTGGCCTTCAGCAAGTGATGCCAATGAGTGGCAAGTGGAGGGACATGCACCAGGAGCAAACCATGGCATGCACTAGCATACGATCGAGCACATCTGTGCATGATGACAATGACTGACATGCATCCACAAAAAAATTCAAGAATTATATTTTTGACAGGTATGTGAACTTAATGAAAGTGAAACATTAGTGTTTCAGAGCAAAATGTGTGTGTTTTGAGAAAATTGCCTTACTACCAAAAAAAAGAAAAAAAGGATCCGTACAGACTCACTCCTGGCCCTCATATGTCCGTAGTAGTGTTCAAGAGCCTGTGTGGTTATTTATGATATAGAATATTTTGAATTTCCCGTGCATGTGTCCACTGAATGTACTACGCGCGGCTCTTCTGCTCGGACACTTGCCATGCGAGAGAGGAGTCAATAATTTCGGGGGGGTGATAAGATCGGTAATGAATCTAGCCCTTCCACAGGCCTCTGGTGCCCGCCACGCCGCTTGTGGCTACTAGAATATTTAAACTGCTTTTGATTTACGGTGCTAACATGACAAGGAGCAAAACACACAAGATGATGGACGGAATGCTGCACATTGGCAAACATTCACCCCCAGTCACAGATCTGGGTTTAATCCATCGTTATTTTGCTTCACCACGCCACCCCAGTTCAGACATAGCCATATGCAAATCAGTCTTGACCCTGTGCCTCATGGGAACAGTCCAGACCGAACTGCCAAGCCATGTCTTCCCTGGACCGGAATCAAGCATCCTAGGACCGGTTTCAGGCTATCAGCCTTCATCAGCCAGGATAGCTTGACTCCAGTGGCGTAGTGAGCACGGGACCCATGTCTGGGCATACCCTTCCCACTTAGGGCGAAATGCAAAACACACAAGATGATGGACGGAATGCTGCACATTGGCAAACATTCACCCCCAGTCACAGATCTGGGTTTAATCCATCGTTATTTTGCTTCACCACGCCACCCCAGTTCAGACATAGCCATATGCAAATCAGTCTTGACCCTGTGCCTCATGCGAACAGTCCAGACCGAACTGCCAAGCCATGTCTTCCCTGGACCGGAATCAAGCATCCTAGGACCGGTTTCAGGCTATCAGCCTTCATCAGCCAGGATAGCTTGACTCCAGTGGCGTAGTGAGCACGGGACCCACGTCTGGGCATACCCTTCCCACTTAGGGCGAAATGCAAAACACACAAGATGATGGACGGAATGCTGCACATTGGCAAACATTCACCCCCAGTCACAGATCTGGGTTTAATCCATCGTTATTTTGCTTCACCACGCCACCCCAGTTCAGACATAGCCATATGCAAATCAGTCTTGAACCTGTGCCTCATGGGAACAGTCCAGACCGAACTGCCAAGCCATGTCTTCCCTGGACCGGAATCAAGCATCCTAGGACCGGTTTCAGGCTATCAGCCTTCATCAGCCAGGATAGCTTGACTCCAGTGGCATAGTGAGAACGGGACCCACGTCTGGGCATACCCTTCCCACTTAGGGCGAAATGCAAAACACACAAGATGATGGACGGAATGCTGCACATTGGCAAACATTCACCCCCAGTCACAGATCTGGGTTTAATCCATCGTTATTTTGCTTCACCACGCCACCCCAGTTCAGACATAGCCATATGCAAATCAGTCTTGACCCTGTGCCTCATGGGAACAGTCCAGACCGAACTGCCAAGCCATGTCTTCCCTGGACCGGAATCAAGCATCCTAGGACCGGTTTCAGGCTATCAGCCTTCATCAGCCAGGATAGCTTGACTCCAGTGGCGTAGTGAGCACGGGACCCACGTCTGGGCATACCCTTCCCACTTAGGGCGAAATGCAAAACACACAAGATGATGGACGGAATGCTGCACATTGGCAAACATTCACCCCCAGTCACAGATCTGGGTTTAATCCATCGTTATTTTGCTTCACCACGCCACCCCAGTTCAGACATAGCCATATGCAAATCAGTCTTGACCCTGTGCCTCATGGGAACAGTGCAGACCGAACTGCCAAGCCATGTCTTCCCTGGACCGGAATCAAGCATCCTAGGACCGGTTTCAGGCTATCAGCCTTCATCAGCCAGGATAGCTTGACTCCAGTGGCGTAGTGAGCACGGGACCCACGTCTGGGCATACCCTTCCCACTTAGGGCGAAATGCAAAACACACAAGATGATGGACGGAATGCTGCACATTGGCAAACATTCACCCCCAGTCACAGATCTGGGTTTAATCCATCGTTATTTTGCTTCACCACGCCACCCCAGTTCAGACAAAGCCATATGCAAATCAGTCTTGACCCTGTGCCTCATGGGAACAGTCCAGACCGAACTGCCAAGCCATGTCTTCCCTGGACCGGAATCAAGCATCCTAGGACCGGTTTCAGGCTATCAGCCTTCATCAGCCAGGATAGCTTGACTCCAGTGGCGTAGTGAGCAGGGGACCCACGTCTGGGCATACCCTTCCCACTTAGGGCGAAATGCAAAACACACAAGATGATGGACGGAATGCTGCACATTGGCAAACATTCACCCCCAGTCACAGATCTGGGTTTAATCCATCGTTATTTTGCTTCACCACGCCACCCCAGTTCAGACATAGCCATATGCAAATCAGTCTTGACCCTGTGCCTCATGGGAACAGTCCAGACCGAACTGCCAAGCCATGTCTTCCCTGGACCGGAATCAAGCATCCTAGGACCGGTTTCAGGCTATCAGCCTTCATCAGCCAGGATAGCTTGACTCCAGTGGCGTAGTGAGCACGGGACCCACGTCTGGGCATACCCTTCCCACTTAGGGCGAAATGCAAAACACACAAGATGATGAACGGAATGCTGCACATTGGCAAACATTCACCCCCAGTCACAGATATGGGTTTAATCCATCGTTATTTTGCTTCACCACGCCAACCCAGTTCAGACATAGCCATATGCAAATCAGTCTTGACCCTGTGCCTCATGGGAACAGTCCAGACCGAACTGCCAAGCCATGTCTTCCCTGGACCGGAATCAAGCATCCTAGGACCGGTTTCAGGCTTTCAGGCTATCAGCCTTCATCAGCCAGGATAGCTTGACTCCAGTGGCGTAGTGAGCACGGGACCCACGTCTGGGCATACCCTTCCCACTTAGGGCGAAATGAAAAACACACAAGATGATGGACGGAATGCTGCACATTGGCAAACATTCACCCCCAGTCACAGATCTGGGTTTAATCCATCGTTATTTTGCTTCACCACGCCACCCCAGTTCAGACATAGCCATATGCAAATCAGTCTTGACCCTGTGCCTCATGGGAACAGTCCAGACCGAACTGCCAAGCCATGTCTTCCCTGGACCGGAATCAAGCATCCTAGGACCGGTTTCAGGCTAGTGCTTATCTTTCTCCACCTCAAGTTTCATGATTCTCAACAATGATTCTTCTTGTCCCAAATCGCAACACTGATCAGCCTTGGGCTACTGAAATATAAATTGCTGATTTATTGTGCATACATTTAAACGATGTTCCATGTGGAAAAAGATATATTCTGTTCTGTTCCTATGTGCTGTCAAACATTGGCATTGCTAAAAGAGAGGAGTAGAGAACGGTACATTTATTCCTTATTGTAAAAAATAATTATTTGGCACCTTGATGCATTGCTTTGGCATTGAAAGCGCTGATACTTTATTATTTTCCACTCAGGCAGTGAACAGGAAGTGTATGGGTATGTGTGAGGGTGTGTGTGTGCGTGTGTGTGCTCGCGCACGGGCACTTTGGTTCGATCTGTTACATGGTACAATTGACGGGTCAGCAGGAGGTGAGTGTCAATCCATCAATCAATCAATCAGGGTTTGGTAAAGCGTGGCTACTCACCCGTGAGGGTCTCAAGGCACTGCGGGAGTCTGCTGATCCATCTGGGTGTGGAGGCTATTTTACCACCCCAGAATTTGACTTGTGTACTTCAAGTCTGGTGGTTGCTTTCAGAGCAGGATGGGCTGCTATGACCCAACCATGATCCTACTGCCCCATTCTGTCAGAGCCGCTCTGTTTGTGGGGTGGTTTGAACAATTTTGCCAGGGCTGATTTTGGTTTCAAGTCCATCCCTGGTGACTGGGCACATCATGCTCATTGACTGCCTTATGGTAGTTACAGTGCCAATATCTTAGGCTTTAACTTGCAGTTGCAGTAACGAGGGCACATCATGTCATTGGCGAGCTTAGGGTGTGGTCTTCAGCAAGTGATGCCAATGAGTGGCAAGTGGAGGGACATGAACCAGGAGCAAACAATGGCATGCACTAGCATACGAACGAGCACATCTGTGCATGATGACAATGACTGACATGCATCCACAAAAAAATTCAAGAATTATATTTTTTGACAGGTATGTGAACTTAATGAAAGTGAAACATTAGTGTTTCAGAGCAAAATGTGTGTGTTTTGAGAAAATTGCCTTACTACCAAAAAAAAGAAAAAAAGGATCCGTACAGTCTCACTCCTGGCCCTCATATGTCCGTAGTAGTGTTCAAGAGCCTGTGTGGTTATTTATGATATAGAATATTTTGAATTGCCCCTGCATGTGTCCACTGAATGTGTACTACGCGCGGCTCTTCTGCTCGGACACTTGCCATGCGAGAGAGGAGTCAATAATTTCGGGGTTGTGATAAGATCGGTAATGAATCTAGCCCTTCCACAGGCCTCTGCTGCCCCGACGCCGCTTGTGGCTACTAGAATATTTAAACTGCTTTTGATTTACGGTGCTAACATGACAAGGAGGGCTCTGATTTCTTCGCCCTTCCATTCCTGCCTGAGCGTGCTTGTCTCTTTTAATAAGGATCTCAATATATCATCATCATGCTTGTTCCCGGAAGCTGCTGCTTTGCCCTGCCGGGTCTCCGAATCACGGGGTCACTGTGCCAAAGGTCACTTTAATGCGTTCGAAACCGATCACCAATGCATTGTTTGACGGCAGGGTCAGCTGGCTTGCACCTCTAATGGCGCAACATATAATACAGGTTTATAATGGTCCAAAGTGATATAGACGGCGCAGAAGACAAGACAGAGAGAGGCTGGAATGATATCGAGAGAATGACCTGCTTGTCCTTGACCCCTGGATTCATTTTCTACCCGGAGATAGTGTTTTCATTTTAAACGTTCTGGTGTTTTTTAAAACTATTTCTTACTCCACAATATAATACGCTTTCCGCGACTTCATGATCCATCTACCTCACACTCCACGTCAGACGAGTGACGATATTGCCCCCAAACCTATTTTTTGCTTTTTGTATTCAAACATACAAAATGCATATGTTATGCGCTCATTCGGTGAAAGAATGAGCGCCGCGCCCAAAGCTCTGAAGAGAAGTGCGCGGTCGGCGCTTTTAAATGTCAACCTGCCGAATACTAATGCTGTGTAGTCTTGAGTGCACCTCGGGGCTCTTTAATTCACTACCTGACACTCCCTCCCCCGTTGTCTCACACTCTCACTCCTGCAGGTCCGTGCTTTCTCCTTTTGTGACGGGTTTTCCGTCTCTCCCCTCCTTCTTCTATCACCTTTGAGCTATTTCCCTCTCTTGTTCCCAGAAAATGTCTGATGATGAAAAAATCGGTGCTTTGGCCCCTACCAGCAATGACCAGCTCAAATTAAGCACTGGATATGTTATGTTATGTTACCTTGCGTTCCGTTAATTTTACGTTATGCTATGTTATGCTATACTTCTGAAACACAAAACAAGGCCTGGATTGGAAACCAACATCAACTCTCTCCAAAATGTGAAATGAGCTCCACACCGTAACTAGCGTAGGGCCATGGGAGCATGGTTGGGTTATAACACCCCATTCTACTCTGATGCAAAATGTCCCAAAGGCCTCTCCGTCATGCCTACAACTGCCAGTAATGTATCAATTACAGATGGACCTGCATGTTATGTTGCAGAAACCTGTGTTTGTAGAACGACCTAGTAGGAAAAATTGGGTGAGGTGCATGAGGTTTAGACACTTAGGACCGGATTTGGAACTCGGCAGACAGGTTACTCCATCACAACGATAACAGATATCCTGTCCACCGAAATATAAATCCCATATGAAATAATGGAATTTAGAATTCGGCAGACGGGATATCCGTCACCGCTGTGACCGAGTAGCCCTTCCACCGAGTTCTAAATCAGGCCCTTGATCTATTTGTATTGCAGTGAATCTGGTACTCATATGCTTATTCATGTTTAAAGGTTATGTAAGAGAAGTAGGTCTTGCTTTATGCAACTTTATTCTGATGCAGCGTGAAGCTTACCAGGTTTTGCTTCACCCTTATAAAAATCTTTGAAAAACTAGGCCCATTTCATTGTCAACTCTCAATAGTCTCGATTGATACTCATATTAACACAAACCATGGTCCTTCGATGGATCTTTTGTTGAGCTGACAGGGACTAGAATACTTGGAAAACGTGAACAATTATTCTATGAGGACCTGGAATAAAATAATTGTTATCTCAAACCTACTTCAAAACCTTTCTCAGCCACAGATACAAATGCCCTGAGACAAGAAACTTGACTAAAAGAATGAGACAGAATCAATTAAGATAATTCAAGGTAAACATTTATCGAATTCCTCGTATTGCATAGACAGGTCAAGTAAATGCATTTCAAATCAGATTTAATGACAAAGTATTATTACAAGTAGCCTCACAACACAGTACAGATCATTATTAGACAGCTGGAATTTGTCTGTGGAGAGAAATTGGATAAATTGAGGTTCAGTTATTAATCACATGAACCAAAGCAAAACTGATCGCGTCAAGTTCGTCCTCAGTAAGATCTGGTCAAGTCTGAACTGCAGCACCGCGTGCCACAGTAGGAATCAGGTAACCTCTCAGCCGAAAGGTAATTTTCCCTGCACAACTTTACCAGCCGGCAGAGTACAGGATTCGAGGTCACAGTTAGATATAGTTCAGTTCATTAAAGTCTATCCCACCCAGTGTAGATGGAAAGGGGCATCGAAAAGACAATAGGATCAAGAGTCTGACCGATGGCATGCCAATGCAGGAAAGGAAAAATGACAGTCAGCCCTACTCCTGCTCCGATGGGGCAATTATACCTCAAATGTTCCAGGTTTACACCCCTCAACGTATCAATTCCATCAGTCAATGGGGTTTTCATTGATCACTCACAAATTTCATTGATTATGTTAATTTAAATAAAATTATTTAAAATAGTTCAAAATATAGATAAACATATTTTTATGTAATTTTTTTAAACAATACTTACGTATTATTTAATGATAAAATATATTAATACCTATTGAAACCCTATTATGAATATAAAAAATGAATGTAACAATATTTTGATTAAAATATAACTACATTAATTTTAATTATTTCTTCACACCACTTTTAATTACTATAAAGTTACAATTTTTTTTTTCTTTAAGCAGGATTTTCTTTTTTTATTTAATTGTTTGAAAAGTAATTTTAATTTAATTTTGTGCATTTTCATTAATTAATGATGTATTTCAAAATTAAGTTAATAGTGCTGTAGATTTTGTTCTGCATTTAAAATATATCAAACAAATGTATTAATATTCAACGACTTTGATTACAGAGTCTCCTTATGGTAAAGTATAGGGGAGATTTTAAAAATGTATATAGCTTGAAAGGCTCACTTCTACTGTGCATAATTGAAGTCCATCCACATAAGATGGGTCGCAGGGCATGAGCAGAGGCTAGGCCCTGTGGCACACTCCATCTGTATATGGCCAAACGCTGTGAGCAGTCGGCGTCAGTCACAGGCAGACCATGGAATACTGAGCATTGCCCTGTGATCCATAACTTTTGTGCACAGGTGTTATCCACCTATCCATGGAGGGTGGGGTGCTAGGCCTGGCTTCAGCCCACACCAGCTTCACATGGCAGAAGACTGTGAGCTGCCAAAGTTGGCCAACTATGGAGGGGGGGGTCTGTCACTCACTTCTTCACTTTTGTGCTCTCTCTCTCTCTCTCTCTCTCTCTCTCTCTCTCTCTCTCTCTCATCAACCCATCACTGATGGAGCAAGAACTCACAATGAGACTTGCTCGTAAGCAATCCTCTCACAGTATTAATTATTAATCTTTGTAATGTCTTTATTAACAGATGCACACATAAACACCATCCTAGAGAAGCTTGCCTATGTGTTTGAACTAATAAGTAACGCTTGTCTAATCCAAAATGGCCGCTAAAGCGCGGGAATTTCATTGCGCATGTGTCAACCATATCACGTGGTATGACGTCTTTCTTTGCTTGGAGGGAAATCTTTGCTTCTGCGCAGTATGTATTAAAATGGCTGCTTAATGTGCTAAAGCTTCCGCATATGCTGCAATTAAACTGTGGTATTCTAATGCTATTAATGCGGGATAGAATTTATAATTAAATGGGAATAGAGTAGACAATAATGGGTATACAGTGAAAACATTTATTTGTGTATTTTAATATTTTCTTCTTTGACTTTTATTAGTTCGTAAATGGGCCTGGGTTAATTGAACTGCAGCTCGAGAGACCTTAGTTCTGCGCATGCGCCCTGCAAGGCTACCCAAAGGAAGCGATGAAGTCAACTTGGACGTCGTCCAAGGCCGTGACCTGGTGGCCAACTCTATTGCACCCACGATGTTCCTACAGAATGAAACAAATTGTATAAACATTGTATTAAACTTTGTCGTGAGACGGGTGGGAAATAAAGCAAATGTATTAATTGTGAGGGGCGGTATTTTAAAACAATGGGCTTAAAGAAATTGAACTAAATTGACATGGTGTGAGGATCAACCCCTGTCCTGTCCAATCAGAAGTAGTGGGCCCATAATTTTGCAACATTAAGGGGAGGTACATGGGCATAGAAGGGTATAATAGATATAGAATTAGTTAATTAGTTAGCACATTAAGGCTGTCAGCTTGGAGAACCAGAGAGCGAGCTGATCGATTGCAGGCTGAATCGCTGTCCAGAGAGGTCCTGAGGTGGGGGCGGCGGATTCCATTAGAAGGAAGATACGGGAGAATCGAGGAGAAGCGAAGTATCAGAGAGGGGAACGACGCTGGCGTCGTTGATAGAGAGGTCACCTGTCCTGTCCCGAACCGGGTCCGGAGGTCTTTGATCTTCATCTTTCTTGGGACCTATCTTTCCAACTCCTTGGCCAAGGGGTTTGGTTCTCGCACCTTTAGGTAAATATAAATGCAACCTTTAGTTGTGCTGCTGTCTCTATCTTCTTCTTTCTGAGGGACCGTCATTGATCGATAATTGATTATTATGCTTCATCCTTGATATACGATTAAGTATCATGTGGTTCTGTATTTTACTCTGCTAAACTTTAGATAAACATTTTAAAACTTCTTGACTCAGTGATTATTTTAAAATTTATGAATTGTAATGAATGTCACTCATTTTAAACTTCCCAATTATCAAAGGGTCCATTGGTAAGTCATTACTCTTCAATCAGAAAAGTAATTGGTAGCAGGGATATTGATAAAGAGTACAACTGACCCACCAGCGGAAATTGCTAGCATAGTATGAATGAATGGGCCCAGGTGAGTATTCGGTGTATGAATGCTTGTTGCTAGTAACCCGCTGGATCAGTTTTCTGGTTATCAGAGGATGGTTGTACTTTGTTAATTGGTTAATGAGAATTTTATTTTTATAAACTAACATCCGTTTGTTCAAAAGTTTTGTTTTATGTTGTCCAGAATTCCCCGGGGAAAATTGAATAGTGGATGGTAAGTGAAAGCCATACTGCAGTGAGGTTATCTGCCAGGCAGAAATAGTACTGAAAAATTAGGTAGGGCTATCAGTACTTGTTAGGGACTCTATGCGTGTGAGTATAGCAAAGGAATACGCTGGAAAAAAAAAAATGATGTTATATTACCTAGAAAGGGTAACATTGAAGAAGTAGCAGGTATTTCTGAAGCTTACGTGAAGAGTAAACGGAAGGGTTTTACTCGTAGTGTAAGTTTAGTAAACGGAAAGGTTTTACTAAGTGTGAGAAAAACTATCTTTTCCAAATATTAGAGAAACTGGCATGATAGCGAATGTTTTATGTTGTTAATGAATTTTAATAAGAAGCGCAGAGAAAATAAAGCTTTTTGCACGATTTTGTAAAGGGAGAGTCAGCTACCAGAGAGGAAGCTGACGTCACAAACGCCGCACTGGGATTGGTTGAAACAGCGGGCGTGGAACGACTCTTGTAAAGGAGGGGTCAGTAGTCAGGAGTAATACTGACGTTGTGAGAAGTTGGCCTGGCATATGCTGTCCACTAATTATAGTGGGCACCTTGCACCAGTCCAAACAACCCCTTATTGGAGAGAGGTTAAAGACAACCTTATTGAAAGCTATCCTAGTGGTAGCTATGGAGAGCAGCCTTCAGGCTAAGTCTTGAAGGAATGTAAAGCAGCTTGTTTTACCAGTCTATAATCTCTTGAGTGATCAAATGAAAGAGCACCACACCAGGTATATATTCAAAATATATGTATTTATTGCTAAACACACCCCTCTAGTCTCTTTATGAGGCTAGAGTTCGAAGTACATAAGTTAGAAGTTATTTAAACACAGTAATAGCACAAATACACGTTTGGGCCCTAGGGGCGTACCAAACCATATACCAATAAAGTGGTATAAGAACCACGACTGAACTAGACACTAGGCCTAGAGCCTCTAGAAGTGCTTGGACCACAAGGAACCACCCAAGGTAGTGACACAGGGGACCCACGGGAGACGCGTGCAGTGTAAATACACAACCGCGATACGCCGTTGACTTCTATGGAGAAAGTCGTGATCGGGAAAGTAGAGAAAAGGGACACTTAAAAGAGGACTTGGACCAAACCCTTTGAGATCTAGGACTTTGAAGAGTCTCTACCCACGGGAGCACCGGAGTACTCGTGTTACCTCACCCAGGGAAGCCGGGTGCATAGGTGCCTTTCGGGGTCGGGTTTCGTCGTCGATTTGAATGGCGATCTGCTGCAAAGTGCTGCTGGCGACCAAGTGAAAAGTGTCCAGGTGGATCCAAGAGTGGATCGGAGTTCTGAAGAACCTGAAAGCAGAGGGGACAGAGTCTGGGTCACTAGCCAGTGACCAGGAAGGCGATGGACAGATGCCCACCGATGTCGAGTGCTTCAGGTTCGTTGATGGTCATCTTGACTCTTCAGCCACGAGGTCCAGGAGGTGTTGTCAGCAACCAGGAGCAGGATTCGGGCTGGTACACAATGTCTGTCGAGTGCTGAGGTGTCAGCGACCGGATTGGACCCAACAAGCCTTGGCAACGGCAAGTCTCGGTGAAGATGTAGATCGTCGATGGTGCAGACCAGCAAGGTCTGGGGAACTCACCCAGCGAGGGTAAGTGAGGGCAGGCCTGGAGCAACCAGGATGCCAAGTTAGAAAAGGATTGGCCTTCGTTAAGGGCTACTAGCCAACGGGCTAGCGACCGCGAAGGAGCCTCGTGACGCTGCACGTGGATCTGGCTTACAGGACACTCGTGGAGTGGGGGCCAGTGATCTTCGGTGCAGTTGGTGCTGGAGGCTAGGGCTACTCGGAGCCCAAAGCACGACTTCTTGGGAGACCCAGAAGAGGATGCACTTGCAAATGTGCTCGGTGTTCAGGGGTCACGGTCTCAAGTCACCCACGATAGCCATGGGCCTCAGCTTTGCTGGGGACTCAGGGTAGCCTCGGGGAAGTCTGAGAATCCACCTCTGGTGATGCGATGACTTCGGCGTCCGACAGGAGCTTCAGAAATGCGAACCAGACAGATGCTTCTTTGGTGCCTGCCAAGCAGGGGAGTCACTCCTTGACCCCAAGGGAGATTCTTCTGTCCTCTAATCGTGAGTAGAGCGTCGAAGGTCCAGGATTCAGTTTCAGAGTTTCGTCCAGGGATAATCTAAAGTCCTAAGGACTGGGTTCCTATCTTTATACTAAAGATAGGGGTTGGACTACTCTGTGGCCCCACCTATGGGTGGGTCAGGGCAGAGGGGGGCTACACCCCTTTCCCTTTGTCCAGTTCGCGCCAAAGCAGGGGCTGCAAGCCCCTGATCCGGTTTGAACTGGGGTATGCACAGGGACACCAAATGTGCCCCCAGTGCAGGACTTCAAAGCACCCGAAAGTGCTCCCGCCCAACCCCAATACACATTATCCTGTCTGGGGAGGTGGTCACACCTCCCTGGGACAGGAAACCTATTGTCCAGGCCTCCCCTGCCGGAGTTTCGTCCAGCAGCAGGAGGCCAGACTCGTGTCTGTGGCAGCAGCATCCATTTTGTGATGCCAGGGCTCTGGAAAGAAGTTACCGGACTAGTCAGAGTTAACATGTCTTTCCCTCTAGAAGGGTGGAATGCTACCCCCGCTGCCTGTATTGGCGGGGGGGTAGTATTCCAAGATGTTTGACACCAAACATGACATGTTTAGGTGCAGCCATTCCAAAGTTAGCATTTTACCGCGAGGATATAATGCGCTTAAGAGTATATGGTCAGGCTGCACTACAAACAGCATCAGAGATGGTCTCCGAACGCTGCAGAGGGGCCCTGCTCATGCAGGGGCACCCTCTCACATAGGAACAATGCACTCTGCCTTTAGGATTGATAAGGCCTGCCTTAGGAGTGACTTATAGGTTTATATGTGTGTATGTATTTAATGATATAGGTAACCTATATCACAGTAAGGGGTGCATGCACCACCTTACCCAGGCTGCAGTAGCAGACCTGTGGTGTCAGTTTGGGTGGCCTTCCAGGGGTGGCATAATACATGCTGCAGCCCCTGGCAGGCCTCTGAGGTACCTATGCCCTTGGTACATAGTATACCATATACTAGGGACTTATAAGGGCACTCCAGATCCCAATCAGTGATGTGCCTAAGGCACATGGAAACCATTTTAGAGAGGAAGCAGCTAGGCTGGGGTTCTGATTAGCAGGGCCCCAGCCAGACTAATGTCGAAAAACAGTGAAGCATCAGCAAAAAGTGGGGGTACCCATGTGAAGCAGATCCTACTCTCCTACACAACCCCCCCAAACGTAGGGACATTAAACTAACCTTGCCCAGTTAAGTCTTCATGTTCTAAGTGGAAATACCTAGAGAGTCCATCTGCATTGGCATGGTTACTCCCAGGTCTATGTTCCACTGTAAAGTCCATCCCCTGTAGAGAAATGGACCACCTAAGCAGTTTGGGGTTTTCACCCTTCATTTGTTTTAGCCATAAGAGGGGCTTATGGTCTGTCTGAACCAGGAAGTGTGTACCAAACAAGTATGGCCTCAACTTCTTCAGAGCCCAGACCACAGCAAAGGCCTCCTCTCTATGGCTGACCAACGTTTCTCTCTAGGGGTCAGCCTTCTGCTAATGAAAGCTACTGGCTGATCCTGACCTTCTTCATTCAATTCTGACAGTACAGCCCCTACCCCCAATTCAGATGCATCAGTTTGAACTATGAACTTCTTGGAGTAATCAGGACTCTGTAGAATGGGAGCAGTGCACATGGCCTGCTTCAGGTCATCAAATGCCTTTTGACAGCTAACTGTCCACTGAACCTTTTTGGGCATTTTCTTAGAAGTTAAGTCATTCAGGGGTGTCACTATTGATCCATACCCCTTGACAAATCTCCTATAGTACCCAGTCAGGCCTAAGAAGGCTCTCACCTGAGTCTGGGTAGTGGGAGCAGTCCAGTCCATGATAGTCTGGATCTTGCTCTGCAAAGGTTGAACCTGGCCTCCACCCACAAGGTGGCCCAGGTACACAACCTGACTCTGCCCTATCTGGCACTTAGTGGCCTTGATAGTCAGGCCTGCCTTTTGCAGGGCCTGTAAAACTTTCCTGAGGTGGACCAGGTGATCCTCCCAGGTGGAGCTAAAGACAGCAATATCATCTAGATATGCTGCACTATAGGCTTCCAGACCTGTGAGAACTGTATTCACCAACCTCTGGAAAGTGGCAGGTGCATTCTTCAGACCAAAGGGCATTACCACAAATTGATAATGCCCACTAGGGGTTGAGAATGCTGTTTTGGGCTTTGCAGCATCAGCTAGTCTGATCTGCCAGTAGCCAGCTGTTAGGTCAAATGTGCTGAGATATTTGGCAGAGGCCAAAGTATCTATGAGCTCATCTGCCCTGGGTATTGGATGGGCATCAGTCCTAGTGACTGCATTGAGACCCCTGTAGTCCACACAAAACCTCATCTCTCTTTTTCCACCACTGGTGTGAGGTTTTGGTACAAGGACCACTGGACTAGCCCAAGGGCTATCTGAGGGTTCAATAACTCCCAAATCCAACATTTTCTGGACTTCAGTCCTGATACAGTCCCTGACATGGTCAGGTTGCCTATAAATCTTGTTTTTAATAGGCAGACTGTCCCCAGTGTCCACTTCATGAGTGCACCAGGTGGTCTGACTGGGTGTCAGTGAAAACATATGTCTAAACTGATTGAGGACTTGCCTGCAATCAGTTTGTTGCTGGGTAGTGAGGCTGCCTGCCAAGGCTACACCATCAACTGACCCATCGTCAGGGTTCTGTGAGAGCAGGTCAGGGAGTGGGTCACTCTCTTCCACCTGCCCTTCATCAGTAGCCATGAGCAAGCCCATGTCTGCCCTGTCCACATATGGTTTTAACCTGTTGACATGGAGAACCCTGTGGGGACTCCTGGGTGTTCCTAGGTCCACTAAATAAGTGACCTCACCCTTCTGCTCAACAATAGTGTGGGGTCCACTCCATTTGTCTTGGAGAGCTGCTGGGGCCACTGGCTCCAACACCCACACCTTCTGTCCTGGCTGGTAAACAGTCAGAACAGCTCTTTGGTCATGCCAGGCCTTTTGAAGTTCCTGGCTAGCCTCAAGGTTTTTGGTTGCCTTTTTCATGTACTCAGCCATCCTGGAGCGGAGACCAAGTACATAGTCCACTATATCTTGCTTTGGGGGCTTGAGAGGTAACTCCCATCCTTCCTTCACCAAGCACAGTGGACCCCTCACAGGGTGGCCAAACAGAAGTTCAAAAGGGCTGTAACCAACCCCCTTCTGAGGCACCTCCCTATATGCGAATAAAAGGCAGGGCAAGAGTATGTCCCATCTACGCCTAAGCTTTTCTGGGAGCCCTTTAATCATGCCCTTCAAGGTTTTGTTGAATCTCTCAACTAAACCATTGCATTGTGGGTGATAGGGTGTGGTGAACTTATAAGTCACTCCACACTCCTTCCACATTGCTTTTAAGTACCCAGACATGAAGTTGGCACCCCTGTCTGAGACTACCTCCTTAGGAAAGCCCACTCTTGAGAAAATTCCCAGGAGGGCCCTTGCCACCACAGGTGCTGTAGTGGTCCTGAGGGGAATAGCTTCTGGGTACCTGGTGGCATGATGCACTACCACCAGGATAAACCTGTGCCCAGAGGCTGTTTGGGGATCCATGGGACCAACAATGTCAATCCCTACCCTTTCAAAGGGCACCCCCACCACAGGTAGTGGTATCAGGGGGGCCTTTGTAGTGCCACCTGCCTTGCCACTGGCTTGACAGGTTACACTGGAGCGACAAAACTCCTTGCTGTCTTCAGACATGTGGGGCCAGTGAAAGTGAGGGACAATTCTGTCCCAAGTCTTGTTCTGGCCCAGGTGACCTGCTAAGGGAATATCATGGGCTAGGGTCAATAGGAAGCCCCTGAACTTCAGAGGTATTACCAACCTCCTGGTAGCACCAGGCTTGGGGTCTCTACTCTCTGAGTACAGGAGTCCATCATCCCAATACACTGTATGGGGACCACTAGCTTTCCCAGCAGCCTCAGCAGCAGCTTGCTGTCTGAGGGGTTCAAGGGAGGGGCAGCTCTGCTGCTCCTGGCTCAGATCTGCCCTAGAAGGTCCCCCTGTCCCCAAGAACTCAACCTGGTCAGGTTCAAGTTCCTCTGGGACAGTTCCTTCTTCAGGGCTGAGATCATCCCCCTCAAGGGACTGATCTTCCTCCTGAGCCAAAGGGGAAGGCACTGCCTTAACCCTACTACTCCTCCTCCTGGAAGGCACTTGGTCCATTCTTCCAGAATCCAAGGCCTGTTCAGTGCTAGACATTTTGGCTTGTGACCTGGTCACAGCAAACACATCTGCAGGGATCCCCAGCATTTCTGCATGGGTCCTGAGCTCCAGTTCTGCCCAAGCAGAAGTCTCTAAGTCATTGCCAAGCAAGCATTCGACTGGTAGGTTTGCACTCACCACAACCTTCTTAAGGCCAGTTACCCCTCCCCAGGAGAAGTTAACAACTGCCAGAGTATGGTCTGTTCTGACATTGCTAGCATTGGTCACTTGGTACATCTCACCAAGTATAACTTGCCCAGGATTCACAAGGTCTTGTGTCACCATTGTGACACTTGCCCCTGTGTCCCTAAATGCCAAAGCCTCACGTCCATTGATTAAAGGCTGTTGTCTGTACTTGCCCAGATTACTGGGACTCACAGTGGAGGTCACATCCATGCCTCCATCACAGACTAACACAGCCTGAGTCAGTTCTCTGACTAGGTCAGAGCCCAACTCAGTACCCAGGGTGAACCCTACTAAACCCTTGGCTGGAGCACTCCCACCAACTGTACTAGGGGGAACAGGTGCCTTAGGGGCATTGGTGGGTGCTGGACTGGCGTCTTTGGACTTGGTGCAATCACTGGTCCAGTGGGTCTTTTGCTTACAGACCTTGCACCATGGTTTTCTTTGGCCTTTCCCTTTGGTAGACTGTGAATCCCCACCAGAAGAAGATTTTTGGGGGCCTGATGAAGACTTTTGATCTTTACCCTTCTCCCCACCCTTGTCAGAGTTCTTAGCATCTTGCTTCTTGGTTTCCCCACCTTGGTTCTGTACCTTCTGCTTCACCCTGGTTCTGACCCATTTGTCTGCCTTCTTTCCCAATTCTTGGGGAGAGGTCAGATCAGAGTCTACCAGGTATTGATGCAACAGCTGATTTTGACAGTTATTAAGAATCTGCTCCCTCATTATCAGATTATACAATCCTGAGAAGTCACACACCTTACTGCCCATCAACCAGCCTTCCAGAGCCTTGGCAGAACAATCCACATAGTCTACCCAGTCTTGAGTCTGTGCTTTTGGGTATCTCTGAACTTCAACCTGTACTGTTCAGTGGTTAGGCCAAACCCATCAATAAGAGCACTCTTCAAGACCTTGTAATTATCAGCATCCTCCTCTCTAACAGTGAGGAGCTTATCTCTACCTTTGTCAGCAAAGGAGAGCCACAAGATTGCTGCCCACTGCTCCTGAGGGACCTTCTGTACCTTACAGGCCCTCTCTAGAGCAGTTATCCACTTGTGGATGTCATCCCCATTCTGATAGGGAGGGTCAATCTTGCTCAGGTTCCTATGGTCATAGGACCTTTCCCTATCTCTAGGGATCTGGCTGCCACCATGGGACTCTAGTCCCAACTTTCTTTTCTCTCTAAAGAGATCTAGGGACTCCCTGTCTAAGGCTACTTGCTTCCTTCTGAGTTCAAGCTGAGCTTCCTCATATTGAATCAGCCTCTTTCTTCTCTCATGAGAGGATTCCCTCCTATGAGATGAGACAGAGCTCCCTATTGAGGTGCCAGAGTGGTTAGACTCCTGAGAAGAAGATCTAGACCTTCTGGGCACACT
This sequence comes from Calotriton arnoldi, assembly GCA_963921515.1. Taxonomy (NCBI): domain Eukaryota; kingdom Metazoa; phylum Chordata; class Amphibia; order Caudata; family Salamandridae; genus Calotriton; species Calotriton arnoldi. The sequence goes on from CAWUFW010017219.1 coordinate 235,962, forward strand.
CACAATCCTTCCTGGGGGACAAAGGGGGCATCATTCTGATCCTCCTCTTCATCTTCCTCAGGAGGGGTTGGATTATCCAGGTGAGGGCCATTGTCGCCCTCCTGGCCAGTTTCAGAGGGGGGGCTGGGGGTACTGGTACCCCCATTCCCAACCTCATCATCTGCCCCACCCTCAGCTCCTACCTACCCCTTCAGTCCCCAAGGGCTTACTAAGGTCATAAGCCACCAACAACTCCTTGAGGTGTTGGGTGGTGGGGCTTTGGCCTGTCCTTATTTTTCTCAAGTTGCATAAAGCTCTCAATTCCAAGAATGGGAGTGTATCATACTTGGAGGGTGGAAGCTCAATGGCTTCCTGCAAGGATTCTTTAGATCCTGCCCTTAAAGACATTACTAGTGTGGTGTGGTGTATGCACTACCTACTCTAGTGTGGCCTACTAAACTCTCTTGAGTTGTAGAAAGGGTTGTGCTATCCCTTAACACACAACTCTAAGTTCAGTAGAACTTACTGTATTCTAAGCTTAAATTATATGTACCTTAGGTACCTTTAGTGGTTTTCAGTTGATCAATTCAATTGAGATTATCTGGTAAAACAATAGCAAGCTGGAATCCCACACGCTGCACACCAATGTGAGAAGTTGGCCTGGCATATGCTGTCCACTAATTATAGTGGGCACCTTGCACCAGTCCAAACAACCCCTTATTGGAGATAGGTTAAAGACAACCTTATTGAAAGCTATCCTAGTGGTAGCTATGGAGAGCAGCCTTCAGGCTAAGTCTTGAAGGAATGTAAAGCAGCTTGTTTTACCAGTCTATAATCTCTTGAGTGATTAAATGAAAGAGCACCACACCAGGTATATATTCAAAATATATGTATTTATTGCTAAACACACCCCTCTAGTCTCTTTATGAGGCTAGAGTTCGAAGTACATAAGTTAGAAGTTATTTAAACACAGTAATAGCACAAATACACGTTTGGGCCCTAGGGGCGTACCAAACCATATACCAATAAAGTGGTATAAGAACCACGACTGAACTAGACACTAGGCCTAGAGCCTCTAGAAGTGCTTGGACCACAAGGAACCACCCAAGGTAGTGACACAGGGGACCCACGGGAGACGCGTGCAGTGTAAATACACAACCGCGATACGCCGTTGACTTCTATGGAGAAAGTCGTGATCGGGAAATTAGAGAAAAGGGACACTTAAAAGAGGACTTGGACCAAACCCTTTGAGATCTAGGACTTTGAAGAGTCTCTACCCACGGGAGCACCGGAGTACTCGTGTTACCTCACCCAGGGAAGCCGGGTGCATAGGTGCCTTTCGGGGTCGGGTTTCGTCGTCGATTTGAATGGCGATCTGCTGCAAAGTGCTGCTGGCGACCAAGTGAAAAGTGTCCGGGTGGATCCAAGAGTGGATCGGAGTTCTGAAGAACCTGAAAGCAGAGGGGACAGAGTCTGGGTTACTAGCCAGTGACCAGGAAGGCGATGGACAGATGCCCACCGATGTCGAGTGCTTCAGGTGCGTTGACGGTCGTCTTGACTCTTCAGCCACGAGGTCCAGGAGGCGTTGTTGGCGACCAGGAGCAGGATTCGGGCTGGTACACGATGTCTGTCGAGTGTTGAGGTGTTGGCGACCGGATTGGACCCAACAAGCCTTGGCAACGGCAAGTCTTGGTGAAGATGTAGATCGTCGATGGTGCAGACCAGCAAGGTCTGGGGAACTCACCCAGTGAGGGTAAGTGAGTCAGGCCTGGAGCAACTAGGATGCCAAGTTAGAAAAGGATTGGCCTTCGTTAAGGGCTACTAGCCAATGGGCTAGCGACCGCGAAGGAGCCTCGTGACGCCGCACGTGGATCTGGCTTACAGGACACTCGTGGAGTGGGGGCCAGTGATCTTCGGTGCAGTTGGTGCTGGAGGCTAGGGCTACTCGGAGCCCAAAGCACGACTTCTTGGGAGACCCAGAAGAGGATGCACTTGCAAATGTGCTCGGTGTCCAGGGGTCACGGTCTCAAGTCACCCACGATAGCCACGGGCCTCAGCTTTGCTGGGGACTCAGGGTAGCCTCGGGGAAGTCTGAGAATCCACCTCTGGTGATGCGATGACTTCGGCGTCCGACGGGAGCTTCAGAAATGCGAACCGGACAGATGCTTCTTTGGTGCCTGCCAAGCAGGGGAGTCACTCCTTGACCCCAAGGGAGATTCTTCTGTCCTCTAATCGTGAGTAGAGCGTCGAAGGTCCAGGATTCAGTTTCAGAGTTTCGTCCAGGGATAATCTAAAGTCCTAAGGACTGGGTTCCTATCTTTATACTAAAGATAGTGGTTGGACTACTCTGTGGCCCCACCTATGGGTGGGTCAGGGCAGAGGGGTGGCTACACCCCTTTCCCTTTGTCCAGTTCGCGCCAAAGCATGGGCTGCAAGCCCCTGATCCAGTTTGAACTGGGGTATGCACAGGGACACCAAATGTGCCCCAAGTGCAGGACTTCAAAGCACCCGAAAGTGCTCCCGCCCAGCCCCAATACACATTATCCTGTCTGGGGAGGTGGTCACACCTCCCTGGGACAGGAAACCTATTGTCCAGGCCTCCCCTGCCGGAGTTTCGTCCAGCAGCAGGAGGCCAGACTCGTGTCTGTGGCAGCAGCATCCATTTTGTGATGCCAGGGCTCTGGAAAGAAGTTACCGGACTAGTCAGAGTTAACATGTCTTTCCCTCTAGAAGGGTGGAATGCTACCCCCACCGCCAGGATTGGCGGGGGGTAGTATTCCAAGATGTTTGACACCAAACACGACATGTTTAGGTGCAGCCATTCCAAAGTTAGCATTTTACTGCGAGGATATAATGCGCTTAAGAGTATATGGTCAGGCTGCACTACAAACAGCATCAGAGATGGTCTCCGAACGCTTCAGAGGGGCCCTGCTCATGCAGGGGCACCCTCTCACATAGGAACCATGCACTCTGCCTTTAGGATTGATAAGGCCTGCCTTAGGAGTGACTTATAGGTTTATATGTGTGTATGTATTTAGTGATATAGGTAACCTATATCACAGTAAGGGGTGCATGCACCACCTTACCCAGGCTGCAGTAGCAGACCTGTGGTGTCAGTTTGGGTGGCCTTCCAGGGGTGGCATAATACATGCTGCAGCCCCTGGCAGGCCTCTGAGGTACCTATGCCCTTGGTACAGAGTATACCATATACTAGGGACTTATAAGGGCACTCCAGATCCCAATCAGTGATGTGCCTAAGGCACATGGAAACCATTTTAGAGAGGAAGCAGCTAGGCTGGGGTTCTGATTAGCAGGGCCCCAGCCAGACTAATGTCGAAAAACAGTGAAGCATCAGCAAAAAGTGGGGGTACCCATGTGAAGCAGATCCTACTCTCCTACAGACGTCACAGGTTTCGCGCTGAGATTGGTTGAAACAGCGAGGGACAGAAAGGCGCAGATTGTAAAGGAGCTGTCGTCAGAATAGACATCACTGAAAAGCCGCGATAGGATTGGTTCAGAAACAAAAGTTAGCTGGAATTTAATTGGTTGTCAGCATAGAAGTCGAAATCCTAGTGGATAGTGGAAATTGTATGTGGAAACGCGATCCGACTTTAACAGGAACTCGTCCGGATAGGAGATTCCTAGGTTTTGCAGAATATAATTTTATACACAGAGATTTACCCAAAATGTACGGAGAAAAGAGAAAAATTTCATTTCTACAAAAGGTTAAGAATTATTTTAAGAAGGATAAACCTATGAAAACTAGAGAAGGAATTATCATTCCACCAGCAAAAACGCCCGCTTCATTCATGATGATGGAGAGAGGTTATCATACTTGCGTATGGTTAGAAAATTGGATAGAATATACCAAAAATGATGGGATATTAGCATTCCCAGAGAATGGTACTTTCAATGAGAGAATTCTTCAAAATTTAAGATTGAGGATGAATGATTTAGAACCCAGACCAAGATTAACCCAATACAAAGCCTTAGAAGAGTGGGAAACCGAGGCATTCGAACTTGACCGATCCAGAAGTAGTAGGGGTTATCGGGGATTTTTTCCTAGATACCAAAATGAGTCAAGGGACGGTCAGATGAAACAGTGGAGAAGAGCGATGCTTACAGAAGGTTTGTATCCAGTATTAATGGCAGAAGAATCGTTAGGGAGTAAATGCACAGAAAAGACAAAACATTTGACAGGATTTGGAGATTCTGAAGATGAATTTATGGAAGAAATATTAAAGAACCCGCCACCATATCAGGAAGGGGCAAGTGGATGCACCCCAAGCACACCACTGTTAAGAACACCATTGGTACCGCAAGTATTGCATAATCCCCCAGTTAATAGGGTACTTCAGGATAAGGAAAAGGAAGCTATAGATAAAAACAGAGCAGAATTAATACAGAAAATAACACAGTTGAATGTACATCCTGATTCCCTGACCATACCTGTAACAATTGGTCCAGTGGTTCCCTTATATGGTGACAAGGTAAATTATCCGAAACCATTAGTGATGCCCACACCTGTAGAAATCCCTAAACCTGAACCTGTAATAATTGATGATCAAATCAGTGACTGTGAATCTATGATATCCTTAATGGATTTACCCATTCGAGGATCTGTAAATAGTACTCCTAGAAGAATAACACCTGGTTGTTCCAAAGATGTAAATATAGTAACCTCATCGGGAACTAAAAGTGCCACAGTAGTAACACCAGAAGACTTAGAAAGGTGGGCACAAGGATCAGACAAACAGAGTTCACCCCCAAAGATCATAGACATCTACAAATTAAAAGTCGAGTTAGAAGAAATGATAGCAGGAAATGTAGGGGTAGATCGTCTAAATACTTATGATGAAGAAGAACTATTGTTCGTATGCAGAAGTATCACAAGAAATGTAAAGATATTCCATGAGAAATTATCAGATTTGGCCTTGCAGATGGGAATTGAAATAGGGAAGTCAAAAGTATTACAAAAACCCTATAGAGCAGATTTTTCTGACAAAGATTTAGAAAACATGAATGCCTCTGGAAGAAAACTACAAGTGAAGGAATTGATGTCAGTTTTGCAAAAATGGGGAGATTTAGATAAATGGAAAGCTAGATGGACAAAGAAAAAGGAAGAGGCACGATACAGTAGAACAACTTCTGAATATTTATTGAAGGAAACAGGGAAAGCAGACCAGATGTACCCGATGCGAGAAGTACCTGGAGGAGGTTATGTTCATGTCCCAAGGAGTAGACAGGATATTTTGTCATTTACGAATGATTTTCCAAAATTGAGAGAAAAGCCAATTGAATGGTACAAGCAGGTTGAGAGGTTTGTGAAAGTGTCAAAGGTATTGTTGAAGGACTTGGATGGTTTGTTCGACATAGTGGTACCTGCCGATTTGTGGACAGATTGTAAAATTACAGTTGACTTGCAGAGTGAAGAGTATCCTAGAGATGCAAAGACAGGTGCTCCATCAAGTGATGTAATGAAAAAGTATCAGCAGGTAATAACCTACCTGAAAGGGAAAATACCACCAAAGGAAACAGATTGGGTGAAAATAGACAGGACTACCCAAGAAGCCAGTGAATCGGTACATGCTTATTATGAACGTCTATTACAGGTGTTCAAACAGTATAGTGGATTTGAGGACATTGGAGATAAAAATATGAGTCAGTTTGTCTACCGATTTGTTTATGGTTTAAAGGCAGAGATTTGTCAAATGATCAAGCAGCACATGTTGTGCTGGCAAGGGAAACCCATAGACGAAATTTTGAAATATGCCAAATATTGTGGAGACGATATTGAGGATAGGCACAAGAAACTACAAGAGAAAGTGATGTGGGCTCAGGTGAAAATGGCTGAGCGACAGGGAATTAATTTGGATAATCCAAATGATAATCAGGGAAAAGATTCTGGAACGAATGGTGACGCAGGGAATGGTGGTAAAGTGAGAGGACGAATGAGCAGAGAAGAGGCTAAAAAGAAATTTCCTTGTCATGGATGCGGAAAATTGGGGCATTGGAAGAACGAATGTAAAAAGATTCAAAATAATAATGGCCCAAATCATAATTTAAATCCACAGACGCAGAATGACTCACAGCAGGGTGTAAATCCTCAGAGTCAGTTACCACCTGCACCTATACAGGGTAATGTAAGCAGAGCAAAGCACGGTACAGACGTCGGATATCAAGGAGGAAGTGGTAAGAATGATTATGTAACTTCACAGTTTCTTTTACAGGATGACTTTTATCCATGTAACCAATGACGGTGCCTAGGAGAGGGGGAGAAGGAGTGCGTACTTGGCGCATCCTTGCCGGTAGACCAGTCAGGTCCATATGTTGAAGGGAAAGTAAGAGGTAATGATATCACTTTCCTTTTGGACACTGGTGCTACCAGGTCTACTGTGAGAACAGCAGACATCCCAGACCTTCCTCTCTCTGGAGAAGCTATCCAAGTTGTGGGTGTAGCTAATCGTAAAATTAAAACACCTCTTACCGAACCAATGGAAGTAAAAATTGGAAATTTTAGAGAAATGCATCAATTTGTAGTGTGTGATTCCAGTCCAGTAAATTTACTGGGCAGAGATTTGTTGTGCAAAATGAATTGCACAATTTTCTGCACACCGGATGGTGTTGCTGTTCAGACCCCGGATGAAGACCATGTATATAAAATTATGATTGCAAAACAAGGTACAGAAGTAGATGAGATGTTCTCTTTGATAACAAAAGATGAATTACCTGAAGAATTAAGAACTACAGTAAATTTCAAGGTATGGGATTTCACTGGGAAAGAAGTAGGACTTATGGCCAAAATAGACCCAGTAAAAATAAATATAAAGGAAGGTGCAATTTTCCCAAATACCAGGCAGTACAAAATGAGTGCAGAAGTAAAAGCAGGAGTTATTGAAGAAATTAACAGAATGGTAACACAAGGCATATTAAAAGAAGTTATGAGTAGCCCTTGTAATTCACCAATAATGGGTTTGAAGAAACCTAGTGGAAAGTATAGGATTGTTCAGGATCTACGCAAAATTAATAAGATTGTGGTACCATATTGTCCTATAGTGCCAAATCCTGCAGTGATCCTATACCAGATTCCCGGGAGTGCAGAATGGTTTACTGTGATTGATTTATGCCAAGCATTTTTTCCAATACCATTGCACCCGTATAGCCAGTATCTTTTTTCATTTAAATTTGAAAACAAGGTTTATGTATGGAATCGTGTTCCTATGGGGTACACGGAAAGTCCTTCCATCTTTAATCAAATATTGAAAAAGTGCTTAGAGAAGCTAGTGATGCCAGGAAGTTCAGTCTTAGTGCAATATATAGATGATCTGTTAGTGGCATTCAATACTAGAGAGGATTGTGTTGTCGACTCCATTGCATTATTAAATCATTTGGCTGAAGAAGGACATAAAGTGTCACCTGAAAAATTGCAGTTTTGTACAACAGCAGTTAAGTATTTAGGACACCAAATTGAGAGGGGAAAAAGAAGGATAACCTCTGAAAGAGTAAAATTAATCAAGAAAATGCAAATGCCTGTAACTCAAAGAGAAGTGAGAATGTTCCTTGGAATAGTGGGATATTGTCGACAATGGATAGTAGGGTTTTCTCTGCTAGCAAAGCCGTTGATTCAAATGACGAAAAAGAAGGCAAAGGATCCAGTTGAGTGGGATGATGAGAGCGTAGGAGCTTTTGTAAAATTGAGAAGTGCTTTCTGTCATGAAAGAGAAAATTGTGCCCTTTCAGTCCTAACTCAGAGACATGGTTTGGACAGACGTCCTATAGCATATTTTTCTGCTACGTTGGATCCAGTGGCAGCAGCGTTGCCAGGCTGCTTAAAAGCAGTAGCTGCTACATGTTTGAGTATTGAACAAAGTGAATCAATTGTAATGGGACATCCTGTAAAAGTGTTTGTTCCACATTCAGTTGTGATTCTGCTGACAAGATCAGAACTCAGCATCTTACTCCTAGTCAGCTGACTAAATATGAGAGAATAATCTTAGGTGCTGAAAATGTGACTATCGTCAGGTGCACAATAGTAAACCCTGCTACTTTACTACCAGATCCATATCATGAGGAAGTCAAAGATGATGAAGAGGAACATGATTGTTTACAAGTCACAGAATTGTGCACAAAACCACGTCCTGATATACAGGAACTGCCTCTCAGGGATCCAGACAGGGAGCTGTTTGTGGATGGCTCATGCTTAAGGCATGAAGATGGCAAATTAAGTGCAGCGTATGCTGTATGTGAATTAACTGGAATAGTCGAAGCATCCTATTTACCAGAAGTCAAGTCTGCACAAGTAGCTGAATTAATTGCTCTGATCAAAGCTTCCAAAATTGGGAAAAATTTAAGAGTAACCATATTTACGTACAGTCAATATGGGTACGGGGTTGTGCATGACTTTGGCCAATTGTGGATGCAGAGGGATTTCATGACTTCTTCAGGATCCCCTATTAAAAATGGACAGTTTGTAAAAGAATTACTGGAAGCAATACAATCACCAAAAGAATTGGCGGTGGTGAAGTGTGCTGCACACCAGTCAGGAGATGACTGGGTGGTAGTCGGCAACAGAGATGCAGATCTGGTGGCTCAACATTGTGCCAAAAATAGATTGTCAGTAAATAAAAGGGTTGAAAGAATGGGAATCAGCTGCCAACTTATGCTATATGCACCACCTGAAACATGGAATGATGTGAAAAGACTGCAAGATGATGCTGACGAGAGTGAAAGAGATGCATGGATAAAAATAGGATGTTCTCGAAGGGCAGACGACGATGTATGGATTTATACTGACGGCAGACCAGTCATGCCTGACTGTCTGATCTCACAAATGGCCAGAATGTATCATGGAGACACACATGTAGGGAGAGATGCCATGATTAGACTCTTCAGACAAAATTGGTATAATCCAAGGTTTAGGGCTGCAGCAGAAAGTCTTTGCCAAAGGTGTTTAACTTGCCAAATGAATTATCCAGGAAGAAAAACAGTAATCGGTTTGGGGAAAATTGGAAAGGCTGAGAGTCCCTTTGTGAGATTACAGCTAGACTTCATACAATTACCCCCATGTAGAGGACTGAAATATGTACTTGTCATAGTGTGTCTGTTTTCAAGGTGGGTGGAGGCTTACCCTACCAGAAGGAATGACAGTATTACAGTTGCAAAACTATTGCTACGAGAACTCATTCCTAGGTTCGGTTTCCCAGTAACTTTGGAATCAGATAGAGGAAGTCACTTCAACAACGATGTGATTCGAATAATCTGTGAATCATTCCAAATTGAGCAGAAATTGCACTGTGCGTACCGCCCAGAGGCTTCTGGAATGGTTGAACAAATAAATGGCACAATAAAATCAAGATTGGCAAAAATGTGTGCATCAACATCATTAGATTGGCCAGATGCATTGCCACTTGTTCTAATGGGACTCAGAAGCATTCCTGATAGAAATACCGGATTGAGTCCACATGAGATAATCATGGGAAGAGCAATGAGGCAAGCACATGTACCTACAAATAAACTGCTGAACATAACTGATGATATGGTTCTGGATTATTGCAAAGGATTGGCTGACCTAGTGCGTTCTGTCTCTCACCAGGTTGGAGAAGACGCAGTTTCCAGGCAGCCTGAACAAGAGCATGATCTGAACCCCGGAGACTGGGTGGTAGTGAAGCATCACACCAGAGAAACGTGTCTATCACCCAGGTGGGGCGAACCTTGTCAGGTTATACTAGTTACGAACACAGCAGTGAAATGTGCAGGATTGCCTAATTGGATTCATGTAAGCCACACCAAAAGGGTGCCAGAGCCTGAAGGACAAAATCCTCAGACAGCATCAATAACTGAGGAAGCTGAAGGTTGGCCAGCTGAAGAATCCCAGGTGAGAGATTCGAGAGAAGCTGAAGAAGAACAACCGAGCACAAGTCAGGACTGGATACCAGTGGTTGATATACCAGAGGTTTACAACAGAACAAGAAGCCGAGCAAATTTAGAATAATTATGGAAGACCAGATAGGTGAAGAAGAAGCAGCTCAGGAAGAGGAAAATGAAACAATAAAAGAACCTGAGCAGGACCAGATAAGGAGAGGAAATTGGGCTCAAATCGATATCAAAGCAACAAAATTTGAGCAGGGACAGATAGGTTTAGAAGAATGCGGTCAGGCTGCAGGAGTACAAAGTGCAATAAGCCCTGATCAGGACCAGTTAGAACTAGAAAATACGTTCAGGGAGAAGAAAATCATGAAAACCTCAAGCATGAAGACGTAAATCCTGAACAAGGTCAGTTATTAGAAACTCACATTGGAGCAACCGAAGAAAAACCAATAAGACCTGAAAAAGAACAAATAGAAGAAGAAACTGAGAACAAAGAAAAACAAACTGTGCCACAACCTGAAAATAAAAGAACTTCTGAAGAAGAAATAAGAAGTGAAGAGACAGTGCAAACAAAGAAAGCCAGAAAAGGTGATCATTGGCCTAGTGTCATTAAAAGAGTGAAATACCATATAAAAACCAGGAGTGAAGATCCGGAACAAGTAAATGAAGTAACAAGCCTAACGGGACAAACAAGTGAAACTGAAAAACAAAAAAGCAAAAGACTGAAACTTGTGAAAAATAAATTTAAAGGTCCTGATTGGACTTATAAAATCCTTGAAGACTACGAAAGTTCAGAATCAAGTAAAAGTGATGACGAAGGAACAAGTGCGGAACTGACTTATGAGAAAGAAATAAAACCACCTTGATAACGTTAAAAGACTTGAAATCAAGATAAGAAGAGAATTCTTCCTTGTCAAAAATGCCTGACGACAGAGTTTCTGGGAGACCGAAACGGAAATGTTGTAAAAGATACTGTGCTATATGCATATGTAGTCTGGTAGTGGTGCTTATAGTATGGTTAGTTGTGATCGTAGCAATTCCTTACCTTCTGATAATGGATAAAAAGATTAACAACGAAACGAAGGGAAGGATAGATAACTTGAAAGGTAATAGAGTAGAATTAAAGGCAGAAGATGATCCAGAGTTTCATCATGAAGTAACAGATGACGACACTAGTTTGAATGTTTTCACAAAATTATTGTTTCAATATGTAGATACCATGGAAGTTAGTGATTGTTACGTTTGTATGAAGTTACCCGAATCAGTAGCAGAAGGATTAACATACTATCTTTTCCCATTAACTTATGGCATATCATGTAGTGTATTGACTAGTTTATTTTATAAAACAAGGAGACTTCAGTATTATTATTCAAATATAGATGTGATATTTTCTGAGGTTCCGATTCGAAAGAATATGAATCCAGTGCTTAGTAGTCAAGACGCACAGTTTATGGGAGAATTTTTCTTAACAATGAAATCGATAGATATAACACATGCACATAGAAGCAATCTAACATGTTCGTTACATGAAGAAGAAAAGATATTTTTGAATTTAGTAGAAGATAGAAGACAAGATTTCCCAAAAAAAGCATCTGAGCATAAGGCTCATCTGCCACCTTGGGCTGAGAAAGGGGGTAGTTACACACCTGGCAAGGCTCAAGCTGCTATGGCTCTGGATTTTGTAAAGACAGGGAAAATTTGTCTACATAGGTTAAAGACTGATTATAACAATGTTTTCATCAGTACCAGTGAATGTGAACAATTTCTTAATTCTTGGAGGCTGGGGACTAAAAGGAGGAACAGATTCAGTTTTTCCTGGAATATATTATGTGTGTGGGAATAAGGCTTACTTTAGGCTTCCTGCACGGTGGTATGGAAGTTGTTATTTTGGAATAGTTTTTCCAAAAATATACCACGTAAAAAGAAACACTGGGAACAATGAAAATGATAGTGAATTAACACGTAGTAAAAGAGCTAGTTTTTCTGAAATTGTAGGTGATATATTTGGTGCATTGATACCTTCAGTGGGAATAATTATGAACTCAAGGAAAATATGTAAATTATCTACAGTGGTTGATCGTTTATCAACGGACACTGCTGGAGGATTTTTAATGATTAATGCGGAGATGGTTGCGATTAGATCTATGGTTATGCAAAATCGACTTGCTCTTGACATTATATTGGCAAAAGAGGGCGGAGTCTGTAAATTATTGAAAACGAACATTGTTGCACGTATATACCTGACAAAAGTGCAGAAATTGGAACATATATACAGAATATAACAAAACTTGAGAATGAACTAAAACCACTGGAAGTTGATAGTGTATGGGAAAGATTGACAAATAGTATTACGTCAATTGGTACCTGGTTTGCTAATGTAGGGAAAGGACTTATAGGTCAAATATTAGTACCAATAGCAGGGATAGCAATAATAGTACTGTCAATAATAATATGGTGCAAATGTTGTAGAAAGAATGAGATGTATAGAGTGACAGGAAAAGGAAAGAAACGAAAATTTGATGAAATTGAACTAGAAGATCTGAAAAGTGAATTATACAAGAAATGGAAAGGAGACGATAAAAATAGAAAGTGTAAAAATGAAGCTGAGACAATTTTATGCTAAAAGTTGGCATCTGGTTGTGGGTAATATTTTGATGGCTCAGAAACGCCATCAGAGAGGGGATTGATGGAGCAAGAACTCACAATGAGACTTGCTCGTAAGCAATCCTCTCACAGTATTAATTATTAATCTTTGTAATGTCTTTATTAACAGATGCACACATAAACACCATCCTAGAGAAGCTTGCCTATGTGTTTGAACTAATAAGTAACGCTTGCCTAATCCAAAATGGCCGTTAAAGCGCTGGAATTTCATTGCGCATGTGTCAACCATATCACGTGGTATGACGTCTTTCTTTGCTTGGAGGGAAATATTTGCTTCTGCGCAGTGTGTATTAAAATGGCTGCTTAATGTTTTCACGTGCTAAAGCTTGCGCATATGCTGCAATTAAACTGTGGTATTCTAATGCTATTAATGCGGGATAGAATTTATAATTAAATGGGAATAGAGTAGACATAATGGGTATACAGTGAAAACATTTATTTGTGAATTTTAATATTTTCTTCTTTGACTTTTATTAGTTCGTAAATGGGCCTGGGTTAGTTGAACTTCAGCTCGAGAGACCTTAGTTCTGCGCATGCGCCCTGCAAGGCTACCCAAAGGAAGCGATGAAGTCAACTTGGACGTCGTCCAAGGCCGTGACCTGGTGGCCAACTCTATTGCACCCACGATGTTCCTACAGAATGAAACAAATTGTATAAACATTGTATTAAACTTTGTCGTGAGACGGGTGGGAAATAAAGCAAATGTATTAATTGTGAGGGCGGTATTTTAAAACAATGGGCTTAAAGAAATTGAACTAAATTGACATGGTGTGAGGATCAACCCCCTGTCCTGTCCAATCAGAAGTAGTGGGCCCATAATTTTGCAACATTAAGGGGAGGTACATGGGCATAGAAGGGTATAATAGATATAGAATTAGTTAATTAGTTAGCACATTAAGGCTGTCAGCTTGGAGAACCAGAGAGCGAGCTGATCGATTGCAGGCTGAATCGCTGTCCAGAGAGGTCCTGAGGTGGGGGCGGCGGATTCCATTAGAAGGAAGATACGGGAGAATCGAGGAGAAGCGAAGTATCAGAGAGGGGAACGACGCTGGCGTCGTTGATAGAGAGGTCACCTGTCCTGTCCTGAATCGGGTCCGGAGGTCTTTGATCTTCATCTTTCTTGGGACCTATCTTTCCAACTCCTTGGCCAAGGGGTTTGGTTCTCGCACCTTTAGGTAAATATAAATGCAACCTTTAGTTGTGCTGCTGTCTCTGTCTTCTTCTTTCTGAGGGACAGTCATTGATCGATAATTGATTATTATGCTTCATCCTTGATATACGATTAAGTATCATGTGGTTCTGTATTTTACTCTGCTAAACTTTAGATAAACATTTTAAAACTTCTTGACTCAGTGCTTATTTTAGAATTTATGAATTGTAATGAATGTCACTCATTTTAAACTTCCCAATTATCAAAGGGTCCATTGGTAAGTCATTACTCTTCAATCAGAAAAGTAATTGGTAGCAGGGATATTGATAAAGAGTACAACTGACCCACCAGCGGAAATTGCTAGCGTAGTATGAATGAATGGGCCCAGGTGAGTATTCGGTGTATGAATGCTTGTTGCTAGTACCCCGCTGGATCATTACCCCAACTGTCCATCACTCTCACTCACTCTTACTCAGAACTAAAACAACATATATTGATTGTGTTTTTATAGACTTTAAAAAAAAATAAGAAAACAAAACTACAACATGAATTAAAAACAGGGACAAAAAATGTGAACTTTTCTGTGGGTGTTCTGGTGTAGAACCTCCTAATTATTTTGTACAGTTGCAATTTGTTCACCACAAGAAAGCAATATTGTGGCATACTAAACAGTGTTAGCCCACAGGGGCAGAACAGGGAACAAGGTTGTCCTGTTCCTGGCACACCTTATAATTTGTTCAATGCCCTTCAGGCAGAATGGTGTCTTTTAAAGCAGCAACAGATGTGGATGCTTCTTCAGAATCCACCTTTCTCTTTTCAGTATAGAATTGCCGCTCATGCCATACATTGAGATGCTTGTGTATGGATGATATGATTAAGCTACACTTGCCTTGGTGGCCCTCCTTAGTTTTTTTATTACTCAAAGTGCATGTTATATACTTCAATGTTATTTATTTGTGTCCTGGAGGTTTAGTAAAAAACTTTTTATGTGAACGATTCTGGTATCAATTTTGATCCGTCTCCAAGTTGCTCTCCCACATCGTGGACAGATAGGTTTCTTCTCTCCTTTTGTCATGCAGGAAAAAAGTTTTCTTTCTACAAAAAATGAAGAGACAGCAAAAAACTAGACAGTCTCCTTTGATGTAGAGCTTTCTGTGGCAAAAAAATGTAAATATATTTGAGAAATGGTTGAGAACTCCTTGAATGTGGAACAATGCATTCAATGAAACCATTGAAATCTTCTCTGTGGCCCCCAAGGATGCAGAAATCATTCGTGGCACCAAGGGTCTGCTTGAAGCCAGAGTATGGTTCCCCATAGTGCAACTCCAAAAAGCCCTAAAATGTGGACATTATGAGAGACACAACTACAGTTGTGAGTTTAAGGTTTCAGTTAGCAGGCCACTACTCCAAACTAATAAAAAAAATATTTGCTTTCTTACCAACCCAACTTTGTAAACATTTGTGGGATTCGTAGGTCTGGTTTTAGATTAGCAGTGTCAGAATGGAAGTCCCGCCTTCCTGGTCTTGTGGGATCAGAAAGCATCCCTGGCTATTTTGTCATACCAGGCCCCCTCGGAGGGGGGGTAGAGGGCAAGTGTTAAGCACTGCTGCTTTTTTTACTGGGGGCCGATATTGCAGCACCGCTGAAAAACCGGCCCCTAGTCACAAAACCGGCCCACACCACTGCAAAACTGGCCCCCACCCTTCCAGCTTCCCGGGGAAACGCCTGATGCCGTTTAAGGCCAGTCCAGCCCTTGACTGAAAACACCAAAAAAAGAAAGTGGGCATCAGTTTTACTGCAGCACACAATTAACAAAACACATTTCAATCCTAAAGAAAGTAGGACCCCACCTTTCGTGCCGATATTATTTTGCCCCCAATTGAGAACAAAGAAGGATACTCAATGGTTTCAAAAGGACAATGTCCAAATAGTGGAACCCAGAGAGCCAAGAAGGAGCAGGCTCGCGTTTATGGCCTTTATCAGCAGGGATTCAAGATGAAAATGTGGCTTCAAGTAACCACTTGGAGAGGAAGTGAACATCCACCCAGAGAGTCCTGGGTATGGAAATCTTTTACTCACCAGGAGGTTAGAAAAAGGTGAACGCAAGAAAAGGCACCTGTACTTTGTGCAATCACATTTTACAATGGTGCCACAGTGGTGTTTTCTCTTTTGGGACCACATTGAAGATAAAGGATCAGAGAGCAACTTATCCAAACAAGTTTTCCCCAGCTGAAGTACAGTGGAGCTGAGAAGAAGAGAGAGAGGACAAATAAACAGTACTGGTGGAAGTCCTACAAGCACAGGAAGAAGAGAATGATTCCCGGCTCAAGATGTTTGAAACCTGCTGCACAAAGTGCAATCAAAAATAATGAGGAGAAACAAGAGTAATCTCTTCATTTTTAAATTATCATAAGATATTTTAAAAAATACTTAAAGAAGTTAAAAGCACCTCTTTTAAAGCCAAAAAAGGTACACTATGGCAATCAAAAAACAAAAATTAAAATTAATGGGCAGAGTGGATTGACTGCCCTTGATGGGTTTGGTCTAAGCTCGCAGGCGACCTCTGCTATGTACGGCCAAATGTATTGTGGGTTGGTTGCCTGCACATGACCAGAGCCAGGCCAAACAGCCCACCACCACCGAGCACACCTGAAGGCGATGTGAAGTAGATGTTCCCCACCCATGGAGAGTGGTTCTCGGAGCCTGGCCAAAGGCAAGACTCTCTAGCCCACCACTGCTGTGCAGGGCCAAAGGCTGTGCACAACGGGAAGTAGTCCACCCACAGACAATCCAAAGCCTGGCGGAAGGGCAGGGTTTTGTGCAGCAGGGGCCAGCCACTCATGAAGGGTGGGTGGCAGACTGGCCGAATGCTGTTGTCCATCCCCACATTGCATGGACAGAGGGTGAGGTGCAGGGCCTGGCAGTCCCATCCCCACTGTGCATGGACAAAGGCTGTGTGTGGATGGGTTTGACTGCAAGCCGTGTCTTTGGAACAGGGTCCAGCTGGACAACCCCCTGTGTAGGTATGGTACATGGCATTCACATAGGCCATGTTCTTTAGCCAACCCCTGCTTTACTTGGCTTAGGGGCATGTGCTGTAGGGGTGAGATGCACACTACATGTTGTGTACAGGGCCTGCAACCAGTTCCCACCACGTACAGCAAACGTCTATTTGCAGTGATAGTTACCCATAAACAGAGGTTGAGGTCCAAAATCAAGTCCATGGGGAATATGGGCGAAAAACCCAGAAATTCACTGGAAAGAACAAAAGTTAAAGTGAAGTTATGCTTAGCTTTGTCTATAAAGTCATAACATTCATTTAGAAATCATCTGAAATTAAATAGAAAAAACATAGTTAAAGTGCTGTTATGGTTAAACAACAAAACATAAAAACCACTACAATTCACTTGATATGGTTCAGTAAACTAACCGTGCTTTAGTCCCTGAATGGTTTTACACCAAACCTAGCAAAGACACTTCTTCGAGTAAAGCCCTACCTTCATGCCAAATTTAGGATAAATCCATTCAGATGTTTTATCGGTACCAAGAAGCAAAAATCCTATTGGATTTTAATGGGAAATAGTACCCAAATTTTGGTAGAGACTATTCCTTTATATGGAGCACTCTTCAACACCACCACCAACACTCTGAATCTGCTCACCTCAAACGTCTGTTTTTTCTACGAGGCTTCTAGTAGAGTTCATTTTCTACACAGGCATATGGAATGCATCACGAAGGAATGTCAAGAAGAGAATAACAAGTCATAGGAAATCATGTTGATTGTATCACAATGTTTACAGTATTTCAAAATAAAAACAAGGGGAGTAAGAAAACAGACTACTCATTCTCAGATTTAGCCCTTAACTGGAATCTCACTGAGCAACGTGCAGTTGCTGGTTCTGATTCAAACATTATTAAAGATTTGTAGGGCGCACAGCTACCCCAAGGGGTTTCCCGGCACCAAGCCTGGTAGGACAGTGCAGAGAAAAAGGAAAAGTAAAGAAAGACTAAAGTTAAAACAGCCAAGTTTTCAAACCCTTGCGAAAGGCTCAGAGAGAGGTCTCATTTCGCAAGGGGGCTGGGAAGGAGTTCCATAAAGTCGGGCCGAGTATGAGAAAAATCAGCCTCTCATGCAGGCAAGTCTGATTTTTGGAACAACAAACCCTATATATTGGGCGGGACGGAGGGGGCGAGAGGGATGGTAGCATTGGACCAAATCCTGCAGGTATTTAGGGGCTGTGACTGTTTTGATTCTAAACATGTAGCATTCGAATTTCACACGATTTGACACTGTTAGCCAATGTAAGTCCCGAAGGATCTCCGAGACAGAGGAGGACTTTGGTAGGCGAAAAAGAAGTCTAGCTGCTGTGTTTTGCACCAGCTGTAGCCTCTGAATAGTTGATTTATCAGCTCCCAGATATGACATTTCTGTAATCCAGTCTTGACATGACCAGAGCATGGATCACAGTCCTCTGTGCTGGGTGAGGGATCATCCATAAGATCTTCCTTAGCCATTTCAGGACTGCGAAACAGGTGGATGATACCTTGGCTACTTGTTTAATTGACAGCTGTTCTTCTACAATGAAACCCAGGTTCCGAACCTTGTTCACCGGCACAGGTAAGGCTTCCAATTCCGGGGGCCAATGTTTTGATCCCCAAAGGTCCTGTCTCTTACCCAGGATTATAACCTCGGTCTTATCCTCATTTAGTTTGAGCAAATTGTTTTGCATTCAGAGCACAACTTTGGTCAATCCTAACTTAAGGTCTGAGGGCTCTTGTCCCTGTGACAAAGAGGGGGAAAAAATAATCTGGGTGTCATCAGCGCATGAGAATAGGGTCAGTCCTGCATTTTCAACAATCTCAGCTAAGGGGCGAACATATATATTAAATAGCAGTGGACTTAGCAACCAGCCCTGTGGGATTCAATCTGTAAGTATATTACTTTCGAAATCAACAATGTGATATCACCCTAATTAGTTTTGCAGTTTTGTCGCCACTTTGCACATTCTTTGCCACCCAGTCAATTTAAACATTTTTTACTGGAGAATAAGCACTCAACGGAAAATCTTTAAGTCTCTGGCGATACTTAACATGACAGTTCTTAACAATAGGAAGAAGCTATAATATAGTTTTTAATGGGAGCAGGGTAAGTCCTGTATATTGCTTGTCACAAGAATACCACAAAGTGTGTCATGTACATAATTTGTTGTTTAGTATTCTTCATTTTGTTGTTAACTGGCATAGAATAGTAAATCCTATTGCATCGATTTCTACATGCCTTCAAGTGCATGCCCCTATAGAGACCAGGTTTTTGTTTTCTCCATGTTTTTATTTGGTGTTCCTGTGATGGCTATATGACACACTGAGATGTAGACAGTTTTTCCCATACCAGTTGTTTAATGCCATCATCCAGATTGAGAATCTACTATTGTTTTTTTATACTTACCCAATTTCATATGCTCCAAAGCCAAGCATACTTTCGAACTTAACTTGATTACCATCTGCTTTAATGAATTCATTTTTCCACTCAGTGACATGGAATGCTTGTCTTTTTTTTGCTTCTTCTTTTTATGTTTTACAGGATGATCTCAATAACTTTTTTGAGGTAACCTTAATTCTACAGCATGCAACAATATATTCATACTCGTTCAAAAATAATTTCCTAGCACTACAGTTACGCCTAGCGTATAAGAATCCCCATATTGAGTACTCCAATTTTAATGTATCTGGATGTGGAAATTTGCCACGCAGTAGGGTAGATCTTTACCTGAATTTTTATTTGCAGCTGCTAGAAATTGGGTTTCTGGTTGGCAGAGGTATACACCTTGTCCTAACAGGAACCACAATCCTAGTCAGGGTAAGTCAGAATCACACTCTAAATTAACCGGTGCCCATCCTGTGATAGCTTGGTACAGAGCAGGCAGGCTTAACTTAAAAGGCAATGTGCAAAGTATTTGTGCAGCACTTCAAACAGCAACAGTGAAACCACCACAAAAAGATTCCACATCACTTTAGAAAAATAGATTATGATTTTATAAATAAAATAAGTCCAAAGCGACAAAAATCCAATACGTAGAAGTCAAGATATCAATTTTTAAAGATTAAATGCAAAAATAGTGCTTATAGGCAATTAAAGTTAATTGGTTGCACTGGATGGGGATAAAGTCAAGAGTTCAGGCAGATGGCGATGGAGCATGGGCCGGATACACGACCCACACAGGCTTCGCTGAGAAAAAGTACCTTAATCCTGGTCACAAACAGCGAGAAGCGGAGTGCAGCCAAACGATGCGCCGGTGTCGATCCCGTATTCGAGGAGATGAGTTGATTTTCTCCACACAACGATGGCTATGCGCCGGTTCCGAAGGCGAAGTGCCAGTTCTGAGATGCGTTTGTTCTGAAGCCGATGCATCGGGTTTCTCCATGCAGTTGAAGGGATGCAGCGATCATCCTTCTGCAGTGGCGGGATGCAGTGGTTCCGATGGGATGGTTCCTATGGCAATGTGTTGGTTCTGAGTGCGATGCACCAGTTCTGCTGCCGCAACAGTAGTGATGCGTCAGTTCTGCTTTCCTAGCACAGGATGCATCGGTTCCACTGAAGCCAGCACCTGGGTCCACTCCAAAGAACCAGGCACAGGAGCAGGACGGGAAACTTTGATGTCCCAAAGCAGTACAGTCAGCTAGCCTTTCGAGTCACTCTGGGACAAGTGATGAAGGTCCAGTCAGAGAGAGCAGCAAGTAGCAGGGCAGCACAGCATGGCAGCAGTCTTCCAGAGAAAGCAGTCCAACAGGGTGGCAGTTCTTAGCACAGCAGTTCTTCTTCTTGGCAAGTTGGTTTCAGGTCCAGAAGTGTACTGAGTTGGTAGAGCCAGAGGCCCAGTACTTATACCCAGTTGTGCCTTTGAAGTGGGGGTGACTTCAAAGAGGGGTCTTTGACATGCACACAGGTCCTTTCGTCCTGCCCAGGCTCCAGACTTACTACAGGGGGGAATGCAGCCCTTTGTGTGTAGACAGAGCACAGCCTATTCAGGTGTAACTGTAAAGCTGTGCCCAGCTCCTTCCTCCCTTCCATTACTCCCAGGAAGATGCATGAAGTCACACCCAGCCTTCCTTTGTATGCTTCTGTCTAAATGGAATGCACAAAGTGAACTGTCACCCAGACCAGCCAGTGATCAGAGACAGGCAGCAGAGTCATAAAATACCTGCCTTTCTAAAAGTGGCATTTTCAGAGTAGCAATGGCAAATCCAACTTTACCATTAAAGAGGATTTATCATTGACAGGACATGTAAAACTTAAAAGTACATGTCCTTCCCTTTAGTTACATAGCATCCTTCCCTATGAGCTACCTAGGGCCTACCTTACAAGTGACTTATATGCAATAGAAGGGGAGTTTAAGGCTTGGAAAGAGGTTTTAAATGCCATGTCGAAATGGCAGTGTAAACTGCACTCACAGGCTCTGCAGTGGCAGGCCGGAGTCATGTTTAAGGGTTATTTGAGTGGGTGGCACAAGCAGTGCTGTTGTCCCACTAGTACAATTTAGTTTTCAGGCCCTTGGGCACATGTAGTACACTGTACTAGGGACTTACAGATAAACTAAATGTTCCAATTGTGGATAGATCATCAAACCATGTTTAGGGGAGAGAGTGCTCTTTAGCACTGGTTAGCAGTGGTAATGTGCTCAGAGTCCTAAGGCCAGCAAAAATATGAGGCAAGCAGGCACAAAGATTGGGGAAGACCACCCTAAGGCTGTCAGGTCTAACAGAAGTGCAAACACTTTTGCAATCCACAATCTGTGGCTTCAAGCTTCAATTAATGATCATGAGATCATTGATTCCCATAGGTCAGCTCGATATTTAACAGAATAACTCCCAGATGTTTAACGATTTTCTTATCCAAGGTTTTGTTCCATGTCTTATTAATGGCCATTTGCCTGAGCTAAAAATAAATGCTGGGTAGACTTTTCAGTTTCATTTTTTCACACACAATGTTCCTCTCACCAGGCTGTTACCACTACGGGCAAAATAGGTGCTCCTTGCAGGCCCTCTCTCCTGATAGCACAACGTGTTCTGATAACAAACATCTAAACTAATTTAGACAGATTTTCAACATTGTTAAGCTTATTTCTTTGTGTCATTTCAAATGAATGTATTTGGCCTTACAGAAATTAAGCCATTATTATGGTTAATGCTCTTATAGAGGGACATCCATTGTTATCATAAAATTGGGTTTCAATTGTATTTTTCTTTTCAATTTGGCAAAGAAATGTGACAAAGGATGAAAGCGAGCTGTAACAAAACATGTAAGGAAATATTCAAAGCTGAAGTATTATTCAGACTTTCTTTTTTAATAATGCCTCATATTCAGATAACCCATCATTTTTTAATTCCATGTCTTCATGTAAGTATACTTGGTCTCATTTATTGGGAATTGGCGTAGGGCGGCACTGCAAGTCTTCTTCTGCACTGCCCTATGCCAATGTGGAAGGGCAGGAATGCATATTTCTTAAATCCGGTGCATTCCTGTCCTTTCCCCCTGCGCTGGCACACAATTTGCTGCCTAGCCCCAGCGCAGGTCCCCTTGCAGCATGGTGCAAGGGTGCCTGTGCTGTTGGCAGGATTGTTTTTCTGCAGGAAGGGGCACTTTCCTGCTCAAAAACATTCTCGAGAGGCGTTTCCTCTTTCTATGTGTGTTGCAGATTTCAGTACACATGGAAAGAGGAACAAATGAGGAGAAATGAAAATATTTCTCCTCATGACGCCTGCTCTGGGGAGGTGCATAGTTTTGGTGTTGGCCCCGGTTTATGTGATTAAGTAAATCTGGGGATGCATCAAAATCCATGGGTGTTGCGTGCGAAAACCCACCGCAATGCCCATGAAAAACCACCCTGGCACAGAATAAGGCAACACAGTGACTTGCGCTGCATTGCTTTACTCCATATCTATGAGGCCATGCAAAGGCACGTAAAGTCTACATCTAGGGGCATATTTATCAGTGTGTTACATCACCATGCAAGGGCAGCACACTTAGAATAAAATGCCTCTGAGGATTGTTTTTGTAAAGGTGATGCCCCATTCTGCACAAAAACAATCCTACCTACAACGCAGGCACCCTTGCATCATGGTGCAGGGTGCCTGTGTTTGCGCTAGGCAGTCAAAAGGGCACCAGCATAAGAAAAGGACTGGAATGTTAAAAATGGGGCACTCCTGCCCGTTTATGCAGCGCTGCAATGTGGCTTGCTGTGCTGCATGAAAGGTTGATAATTCTGCCCCACAGGGGCATCTTTATGAAGGTTTTACTTCACCCTTGCACCACACAAAAGGGTGTAAGATGATGCAAAACCTAAGTGAGATTTATCAAGCCACGAAGGCCACCTTGCGCAGCACTGCATGGTTTGGTAAATCCAGAGTAACACAATGCAGCGCAAATCGCTGCCTTGATTTACCCTGCCCTGGGAACACATTCCATGGATGGAGGGTGGGTGTTCCCACGCATCCACCCATGGATTTTGGTGCATTCCCACATTTATCAACACTGATATACCTGGGAATGTGTCAAAATGCTACGCCTCCCCAGGTGAGGCGTAACGAGGTGCAATATCTTTATTTCTCCTCATTACTTCCTCTTTCTATGTGTTCTGCATTCTGAAGCACACATATAAAGAGGAAAATGCCACTGAGGATTGTTTTTGTGCAGCAACGTGTCCCTTCCTGCACAAAAACAATCGTGCTTGCAATGCAGGCACCCTTGCCATGGTGCAGGGATGCCTGCATTGGCGCTAGGCAGCACATTGTTCGCCAATGCTGCGAAATGATAAGAATGTGCCATATTTGTTAAGTACGGTGCATTCCTGCCCTTTCCCTATCATGCAGCTCATTGTAGCAAGGTGACTTGCTGCACTGTGCTGCGTTATAATTTCATAAATATTTTCCTAAGTGTCAACTTGTACTGTCAGCTGGACATGGGCTGTCCCGGCCCTAAGCTCCAATAAATATGTATAGCACCTTCTTTGTTGCTTATTGCATGTGTTTAGCACCTGTTTAGTGCCTCAGAGTAGGAGTATAGCACCTTGGGGCTTATTTACAAGCCCCTTGCACCGCCAGTGCGTCAATTCTAAAATTGGAAAAAGTGACGTACAAGCATCGCAAGGGGCTTGTAAATAAGCCCCCTTGTTTCTTGTATGGTGTGGTATTTGCGAATGTTATCTTTAATGTAACGTCAACTCATAGCATCAGAGTGGCTTGAGCTGTGCCAGTGCTGTGCTCCATTATAGGTATATCAACTTCATTGTTGTCGGATGTGGATGGGTAGCATCTGATTATTGTCTTCATGTACATATTTAGAGCCTCATTACTCATAGAGACCTTTATGCTACGTGTTCATAAATATCATATTCCGTGTAGCAGCAACTTGTTGCGTCAGTGAAGTGTGGGCATAGCCCACACTGGGCTCCTTTGTAGGTCTGTAGACCCTCTTTGGCTCAACAAAGTGTACATTGCCTAGTTAGGACATCTTTATAGTAGAAGAGCGCCTTCCTATTCATATGGTGCCCTATTCTTTATGTTTACAAACATCATGTTCCATCTACTGCCAAATAAAAAAAAATGCTAGTGGTGTGGACTTTACTCACATGCGCTTCTTTGAAGATGTATTATATCTTCCTTTTGGCAGCAGAATGTATGTATGCAGCGCCTGGTTTTTATTTTACACCTCAGTACGTTTTACACCTCGTGTGTATCACACAGAAAAAAATGGAACACACAGTTCCAGCTACCTATGTGAAATCTAGAGAAGGAATTAGATAATTGTCTCTCATAAAGGAAATTTTTATTGTAAGGCGAGGCTAACAGAACTAAGGTGGCATTGCATGTAGCGGAACAGTTACCACTTATTCTTAAACTTAAAGAATTACTAGAAAATGTCACCAAGAAAAAAACAATCTCAGCCCCTAATGTAGTTAGAAATTAACATTCCTGCCGTTCCACAACTAACACAGACCTATGACCCAGTTCTTCGATTTGATAATGATAAAAAACAGAACATCATCTAATATTTGCTGTAACTAAAATGTTCTTTCCCTTAAGTAAGAAAAGCAGTGTTTGAATGATGGCCTGAACGTCCAAAACCTGTCTTCTAACCAACAGCCAAATATATGCAGTACAATGTAGATTTTTAAAAAAAATTATGGTTTACTGTCAGATAAAAATACTCAGACAAACAGTGAATTTTTAAATTAAGTAAGTCTAAATCAAACTATATTGCACGCAAAAATAATAATAATTGATTTGGAGTTGCACATAATCCAACTTACTCACAGGCTATTTTCTATCTTACAATTACAATTGTGCTTTTTTCATGTTTCACAAGCAATTTGATGCAAATTTCAAAAATAGTCCCCTGGTAGAGGTACATATGTTCGACAGTAAGATATAGCATGAATTCTAAAAACTAACATTGAGAGTTCTTTCTCCTCCTCATCAGTCTGACGAACGTTGGGAGTGATTACCACAGGCAAAACAAAGAAACATTGGCCGATTTCCTAAAATATTATGAAGGCATCTGTATTGGCAAGCTAAACAGGACAGGTCATATGAGGCTATCACAATACCATATCCAGTGCTGGAAGCGCTACACAATCTATTTAGCATGAGGAGGAAATACAAATAATTCAGGAGTGGCATAAGTCAATTGTTTCAACTGATGGCTAACGCCATCCCACAATTTATAATTCCTTCAACCACTTTAAAAATAACAAAGTTTCCACGACATGAGGAAAGCCCAAATATTTGGAGGTAGTCTTAAACGGAATTCCCTCGAAAAACCAATGAAACATCAGGCGAACCATTTACTAAACTTTTGGCAGTATTTTGATTTTAGGCTACCAGGAAATGATGGCATTTACATTTAGCACAGTACTAAAATAAAACTTGAAATAATTGCTGGCAAAACAATACTAAACACACAAAGTGATTAAAAAGTACAGTATCTAAATGATACATTATAAAATACTGAAGATATCCAATAGATGTCTCCAAATTCTACATAAACCCATACAAATATAGAAAATAGTGTACGAGTCCCCAAAAAATAAAATGAGCCAGAGTCAGACTCCTGAATGGAGCCTGTAATAATGGCTCTTCGCCTCAACTGAATACAAAGTACTTCATATGAACACAACAGCCTCAAGTAGTACTATCCCATCTGCCTTCCAAGCACACTGATCCACCGTCTCTGCCTGAGACACCCTTTTGGAATCCTCAACCACACAAACTTCTGGACATCAGACCATGAGGCATGTTCATAAAATAACACTAGGTTCATTACAGAACACCACACACAATCCCCTTCTGTTTTTTTTTTATAGCAAGATAAAGAGGGAGCAGAGATTTATAATGCTACAAGATGAAAAAAGTGAAAAAGGAAAAAATATTAAAATTATCAAAAGAGAAAATAGTAGAAGTGACACAGTATTATAACACTACACATTCATAAACTAGTCTTTAAATCTGGATAGTCTCCAATTAACTCTACCAAATTTTTTTAACCTTAAAAGATTTGTGGAATTTGATTTAAGACACACACTTAAGCTCAGTGAAGGCATATTACTATCTGCATTGGAGTCTACAAATTATCTTGCGGAACCATATCGCTATCATTCTGGGGAGTCTCTGAAGTTGAACGAGGTCCTTATTCAACAAGTGATCTAACATCATCTTTTTAATTCAATTCAAAATCATCATCACAGAGCCACCAGTAATTCTCTTAGGATCATTCATTGTGCATTAATTTTTAATGGTCAAATGCTTAGCAACTAAAATAGAACTCATATGATGTACATTACCACCATCTAAAAACAACTGCATTCTTCAGACCTTTAGTAATTCTTTTGAATTTACTTGAATGCAAAATCAACTTTACGCACCTTTTTACTGTATTTAACTCTCACTCACTAACCAACACATAAGTGCATGTCTTACACCATGATTTGTGTTATAATAACGCTTATACTTATCTTGTGCAAGTTTGATAGAACATTTAATATCTTCCAGACTCCAATTAGTCAATTGCAGCTTCTTTTCATCCAACAAGAATTAGTTTTATAATATGGAAAGCGTCCTATCATGACAACAAAGGAACTCAATCCTGTTGAGTATAGTTTGGTGGTTGTACATGCCCATAGTATTTTTTCCAACTTACAAATGGGGTATTTCCTAACAGCTCTCGCAAGTTGTAAAGTAGCTTTAAAATTGTGATGCATTCTCTCCACAGCGCCGTTACCACAGGGATGATAAAATGAGGTAAACTTGTGTTTAATCACAAAACATTGTACAATTCTAGCATAACTTGTGATTAAAATTGTGCACCATAATCAGTTAACAATGATGCTGTAAATCCTTCTTTACCAAAAAAATCATGTGAAAATTTGCTAATCAACTGTGTGCCTATTTTATCCACAATTTTAATTTCTACCCACTTAGAAAATACATCCACAACAACAATGACATATTTGATGGACCATCTTCCTATGTAACGAGTCCCATAAGATCCAAAGCTGATGTATCCCAAGGTATGCTAGGAAAGTTTATAGGGCACAATATGGGATTCAACTTTTTCTGTGATTTATCAGGCATTTTATAGTCAGCACAATCCCTAAGAAACCGCTCTGTTCCAATATTGATCCCTGGCCACTAATACATTTCCTTAATTCTCCTTTTAGTTTTAACAATGCCTAAATGGCCTTCATGCGAGAGTATGATAAGTATCTTTCCTATACAAGAAACAATGAGTGAGCAAACCGTGACAGGGCAGAGGGAAATCAGCCGATTTCCTTACCACAGGCAAGTGACTTAAAAAGGTGACTTTTCAATATGCGAAAATATAGGTAAACAAAAGTCACAATTTGACTTACATCTCATACTCCACAATAAGATACAAATATTGGTATAGAGTTGAAGATGTATGTGCTCGGCTGATTTCCCTCTGCCCTGTCACGGTTTGCTCACTCATTGTTTCTTGTATATTAATTTAGTGCTTTATTGACTTGTTTATTAAAAACCTTATTTTTTCATTAAGACATTTGTAAAATCCGATTTTGATAAAAAATTGTGATATTTCTTTAAATTTTAACTTGCATGGGACCTTTGTTCTATGTAGCTTTATTCAAATGGTAGTAAAAGCCTAGTGTGGGTGTGGGTAAAGTTTTAAAATGGTTTGAATCATAGCTGGTTCAAAATCAATTATTATTTTATGAGTGCAGTAGTTGTAGGTTTTAATTTTAATGTGGTTTAGTAGTTCATGGTAAGTGCTTTGTTTATTGGATATTATGGCATATAAGAATGGAAAATTTGTGTTTTGATATTCACCATGTATGATGTATATCTGAGTGAATGTTTCGGGGTACATTTTAAGGTCCCATCCATCATCCAAGTTTGACAATGGCTTAGTTTCAGTATGTTAACTGTTGTAGAAAATGTTAGTATTTGTTTATCATTGTTAAGGTTATCATGTAAAAGGAAGGGTTCCTCATTAGGTGTGGTAGTTAAGTATTCAGGTATTTCGATATCTTGGTATCTTCTAGGGGCAGGAGGAGTATTGCTGATGGCTTTTTTTATTTTGTGCAATTAATTATTTTGAGGTAGGTATTTTGATGGTAGTTGGCCTGTGATGTGTTCGGGAACTTTAGGGAGTATACCTTTTAGGATTTTAGTTGTGGGCTCTTGGGAGCTAGTGCTTGCTTCTCTTGTGTGTTGCAATACATGTCTTTCTTCTATTTCTGTCACTTTTGGGGGGTGGTTGTGTTCCCCAACATTAATTACAACACCACCTTTTGTAATGTGCCTCCTGTAGCAAGTATTGGAGTAATAATAGTACATTTCCAATTGATAATTTCCATCGTTGTACTTTCTTGGTTGGAAGTGTAGCCCATGTGAGATAATAATTGCTTCCCTTTCTGTGATGTGATGTATCTAGCTCTTTCTGTCATTGTGTCTAAAATTGTGTAATAGTCTATATTATTACAGTTTTAAAATGTATAATATGTTTGTTATTCACATACAACATTTTGCATCACTTTTCTGTTTTATACTTACATGTATGTTCTTGCTAGATGTTGCATACTTTCTTTGCAGTTCTTCCTTTGGGGGTGTTGTAATGTGGAGCAGTTGGTTTCTTTTCTGTTGGTTTAAAAAAAAGTGCATTACTTCATTTTATATTTTTGTTGGTTGGTAGGTAGTGGGGGCTGAGATTGTTAAGTTTTATTTTTTAGCAGTTTTAGGTTGAGTTCCTCTTTAGTAATAATTTAAAATCTAGGCCTCAGTTATTCTACAGAAGAAATAAATGCAATTCTCTCTCTTCCCTCACTACTACAAGACAAGGACCTGACACAGACTCTAGCGCAAACTAATGACTGGGACGAGCTCTCAGAAATGAAAAAATAACAAATAAGAACGGCTATCCATGGCATTATAATGACTGAATATCTCCGCGCTAATGCGGCACCCAAAGGACTTTTGGTCAGCAATGCTCCACGCATCTTCCTCCAAGACTTGGTCTTTAGAAAGGACTGGTCAGCGATCTCGTGGAAATGTACTAGGGATTATCTAGTACTAATAATAAAAACAGCCACAAGACTAACGGAAGAACTCACTATTAAAATCCAAGTGAGTGAAGCCAAACTGAAAAACATGGTACACATCACCGTGTACCATAAAAGACTGGAGGAGATCAACCGGGAAATGAACGAGACAAGAGAGTATATTACACAGAACAAGATACAGACACTCGGGAAAGATCTGAAGAGGTTCTCAATGGAACGAATGCACCCTTATGCTGCAGAAGACTACAAAGCCCCAGACAACATGTCCGACAACAATTCCAGTGCAGGGACCTCTACAGATGGCTCAGACTGGAGTGGGGATGATTCTTACACACCTAGGAGAAACAGGGGACAGAACAGATGCCAAAATCGTCGTAGACCAAATGCCTGGCATACACCTTACTATGGCAACCAACCACAATCAGTTCCTTTCCAACCATTTAATCCCAACTTTCATAGGTGGATGAACCCGTATTTCCAAGGACCGTCAACAATGGGACCACCAATGCTACCACAGATAGGCCCTAATTACACACAAAGGCCACCTTTTTTAGGAAGAGGCCAGATCAATCAAAGGACAAGATGAAAAGGAGTGACCTGGACGGACCAGGAGCGACAGGTCCATACCAGGAGCATGACAGGAACGAAACCCGGAACAAGCGCAACACCCTCATAATCAACCTAACAGACATAACCATAACCAAGGAACAAGAAAACATCCTCAACAAAGGACTTGGGTATGTTCCAACACCCCCCCTTGACACCTTCAAGCTACAGTGCGAAATGGCTGAATTTTGCAGGAAGCTGAAATTAAAAGCCTTCTTTAACAATCAAGAAGAACATGTCATGGATGGAGACACGACACTCCGTCGCAAATCCAACTTCTGCCCCATGAACCACCAAATCCCTATCGAAATACTAACTTTCGAACAGGCAGTGATGAAGGAAGTGGATGATTTAAAAGACCACACCAAAAGACCCTTCATGAACATATTGAACACAGAACAACAGGCACTGGACGAACTACGACAGAATGGAGACCTAGTAATAAAGCCGGCAGACAAAGGTGGAGGAATTGTCTTGCTTAGCAAAGAAAGGTACGACCAACAGTGTTTAGAACTACTCTCAGATGAAAAATTCTATAAAAGGATCACGACAGACCCTACCAAATGATTACAAAGAACAATCAAACTCATGATCGATGAAGCAGAATTGAACGACTGGGTCTCAAAAAATGAGGCTGAATTTTTAATAACTAAAACACCAAGGGTACCGTACTTTTACTCTCTTCCAAAGAATCACAAGGAACGGAGACCCCCGAGAGGCAAGATGGCGGTCGACACGTCGGCTGTGTGAGCAAGCTCCTGTGCGGCCCCGACAAAGCTCTCCCCTTGGCGATTTTCAAAAACCGCAAATGCAGCGGTGAGATGGAGAAAGGAGCACCCTGACCTCGAGACTTTGATCTAATGATTTGGCGGCCGTGGATTTGGCACTCTCAGCTACCGGCGCCCTCGCGGCTTACTTCGCTGAGCCCTCTCTTCCGAGCTGCCATTCAGGGAGTCCGGCTGCAGCAAAGCTTCTTGATGGCTCCGAAGGCAGCAGCAGGGAAAGGAGCGAAGACCCGGGGTGTATCTACGGTTACCGAAACTCCGGGAATACCTGAAGGAGAACCAGGAAAACCCCGAGCAGGGACTGTTAAAGCAGGCGGACGGCGGGGGGCTGGAGGCGCTGTAGAGAAAGCACTGGACAGACAAAGTGGAGGCGAATCTTCAACGCGACCAAAACACACTGTGTCAACGATGTTTAGAGCCCAGCAGCAGAAAGTAAAGGGCTTAGGAGAGAGCAAATCTGGATCTGATCCTGCTGTGGTGATTTCTATGACAGCGATGGAACCCAGTGACATGATGATGACAAAGGTAGATATTGCTCCGATTTCTGCCGAAGGTGTTATAATTGGGAGTAATAATACTGAGTCAGAGCACCACAGCCCGGGTGTTATTAGAGGATCTACTGGTGAGGAATACATACATAATAACCAATCACTGATGGTAGAATCAGAGTTTGATACAAATAATGAAATGGCTGGGACACTGAACCAATGCATTATGGTTAATGTAGTCTCTCCCAATACTACTCAAGGGGCTACACCGGCTACTTCAGCCTCAAATTCAAGGGACGTCTCACAGATTTTACAAGGATCTCTTCCACTGGAACTCGATTTGGCGACACTCTGTACTATTAAAGAAGGGAAAGACGGTGATACCGGGGACAAATGTTTTCAATGTCTGATCCGTCTTCAGAGGATGAAAGTCCCGGGGGGGGCTGGGCGGAGGGCGAAAGTGAGCTAAGTGATTCCGGACAAGAACTGGAAGCAGGATTTGGAGAAGAGGACATACGAACTTCCCAAGAAATAACAACCGTCCGCAAAAAAAAATGGGATTCTATTGGCAGGGGGAAAGCCCCCACTCAAGAGGGATCAATGGTCTGGGACTATTCCTACTCCCCCAAACTGAGTGGCAATGGCGAAGTAGGTGGAGTACAAAATCAAAGTCAGAGTCAAAGGCAAAGTTTAGAAAAAACTGACGATATTACGCTGACCACAATTTATCAAAATATCTTAGCTCACAGAGAAGAGACCCGGGCAGAGAGCGCGCGAATTCAAGGAGGATATCGAAAAGTCCAGAATGCGATCCGACGGGTCGCTAAAACATGCTCTGACTTTGCCATTAGAATGGGAGAAGCGGAGTCAAGAATATCTGCTGTAGAGGATGAACTAGCGGCACAAAAAAATAGTATCCAATCTATGGATGCTCAAAAAATGGATATAACTTGGAAACTGATGGATTTAGAGAATCAGGCAAGGAGAAACAATCTCCGAATTTTGGGCATACCAGAAGGAGCAGAAGGGACGGATGTTTATCAATTTGTCGTTGAACTGTTCAGTGAAGCATTCCCGGATCTGAAGCAATGGGACTGGAAACAAGAACTACAGAGGGCTCATCGCTTTCCCTTTAAACAACCCAAGAGAAACAACCAGTCCGGTGACAAACCACGGGCTATCTTGATCTGCCTTCATAATTTCCTAGCCCGGGAAGCAGTTTACGATCTGGCTAGACCAGATAGGAAGCGGAAAGGCAAAGGCTGTGACTTTTTCGTAAGACCCGATTACTGTCATGGGACGGTGGAAAAAAGGTGGCAACTCCGTCAGTTAATCCCTTGCTTTCAAGAAAAAGGAGTTCAAGTGTATCTGCTTAATCCTGCAAAGTTAAAAGTGATAGCTAACGGGTCGATCAAATTTTTTACGTCTGATATTCTTGCAAAAGAATTTCTCTCTACTTTGCAGGGGAGCAAGATGGCTGGCCAGGGTCAATGATACAGGGATGTACTTAGAAGGATGTTCCTAGGAACCTGTATGGCCTTTGGGGGGGCTTTGTGTTCGGGGGAGCGGGAGGGGTGTAGCTTGCTCTTCATCACTGAGGGCCTTTGGCCCTTACGCCTCATAAGGTGGGTGTTTGGGGAGGAGGGAAGGTGAGGGTGAGGGGTGGGGGTTTAGGGGGAGAGAGGGGGGGTAAGTTGTTTTGTTTTCTACAACATATTTTTGGGATGACTACTAGAAGGATTTGGTCTAGAGAAATTGAAATTATGGTCTTGATAGAGCAAAAGTTGGGTGCTTTGTACGGTCCGGGTGTAGTTGGGGTTTTTGAATTTTTTAAGTTTAGCAAGGATGAGTAGTCTACGCATTTGCTCACTTAATATCTGTGGGCTTAATGATAGAAGGAAGCGGGCAGTGCTGGCAAAACAACTGCGATATATGCACGTAGATATCCTCTGTCTTCAGGAGACTCATGTACAATGGAACAATCGTCGGTGGCTGGGGGAAGTTGGTCTTGAGCTGCTTTATTGCACTCGGCAGAGTATAAATATTAAGGGGGTTGCAATCCTGGCCAGGCATGGTTTATGCTCATATAAACGGGTTAAGGCAGACAATTTGGGTCGATGGGTAATTGCTGAAGTGAAAATGAATAATTTAGCTATGACCCTGTGCTCCTTGTATGGGACTAATTTAGATGACCCTGAAGTGCTTAATTTTTTAAGTGTTGAACTTGCTTTATGGGCAGACCCTCTAGTATTGTGTGGGGATTTCAATATTCATCTAAATAGTCAATTTGATATTGGCGGGCCTTCTTTATATCAAGGTAAAAAAAGCAGAGTTATTAAAGCGCTTCAAGGATTGGTATTAGAGCATGGGCTGGTAGATTGCTGGCATAAAATGAATTCATCTGAGCCGGGGTTTACTTACTTTTCTGCCCCACATAATAAGTCTGTACGGCTAGATTACTTTTTTTATCACCACAACTGGCTGATATAAGTAGCATGGAGATCTTTCCACGTGTGATCTCTGATCATAATCCACTGATAATAGAGTTCCCAATGCAGGGGATTAGGAAGGCTCAGAAGGCCTGGACTTTTGAAAGGAAACTTTTGCTTGATGAGCATTACTGTTCTCATATGGCTAGATGGATAAGGGAGTTTTTTGCCATTAATCGGAATTCAGCATCTATCTGCATGGTTTGGGATGCATTTAAGGCGGCTGTTCGAGGGGAAACCCTGAGCTTTTCTATAGCACGTCAAAAATTAATATCTGAAGAAATCGATAATTGGGTAAAGCAATTAAGGAAAGAAGAATGCGAATTAGTAAATAATATTCGGGTGGGTGTAGGTATTGAGGATACCCTGCAGAAAATTGCTATTTGTAAATCTAAAATTAATCGGCACTTCAGTACAGAAGTTGCAATCAAATATACACAGCAGAGGGCGGAGGCATACGAATTGGGAGAAAATACTGGCAGAGTGTTGGCGAAAAGAACTCAGCAACGAGAAGTTGCCAATCGAATCTCTAAAATACAAGACGTGGATGGAAAAATTAATGATACTCCGGCTGGAATCCTAAAAATTTTTCAAAACTTTTATAAGCGACTATATAGTCAGGACCCTGTGGGTACCGCTGAGATAAGGAATGACTACTCGGGAGAATTTTTAGGGGAAGAAATAGTAAAGATAACTCAGGATCAAAACACCGCATTAGAAACTCAGTTTACGTGGGATGAGATTGAGCTGGCTTTAACATCTTTGGCGGCAGGAAAAGCATCGGGTCCTGACGGTATTCCGCTGGAGTTTTACAAGACTTTCCGGCAGGAGCTTAAGCATGATATTACAATTCTATTGGAACATGCACGTAATGACCATCAAATTCCAGAGTCTTGGTCTAAGACTATTATTATCATTTTTAAGAAAAAAATGAAGCCTGAACTAAACCCTGCTTCTTATAGACCCATTACACTGATTAATGCCGACAGTAAAATCTATTCGAAATTGCTGGCAGTTAGGTTAGGTAAAATAATCACCCCTCTGGTTTCTTTACACCAACATGGATTTATTCCAGGAAGGGATACCTCGGACCATGTCCGACGAGTTATAACCTTTCTCGATTGGGCACAGGCCACAGGTTCACCGCTGGGAGTTCTCCTTTTGGATGCTGAAAAAGCATTCGATAGGGTCTCCTGGCGGTTCCTCTGGTCTGTTTTGCAGTGGAAAGGGGTCGGCATGGGTTTTATACAAGCAGTTAAGGTAATGTATCTACATCCTGAGGCGAAGATTCGGATTACGGGTCAGGAATCAGAATCATTCTCTATTAATAGAGGTACAAGACAGGGGTGTCCTTGTTCGCCCCTGTTATTTGCTTTGTATATTGATCCTTTTTTAAAGAAATTAGAAAGTAGTATACATATTAAGCCAATCAAAATTGAAGAAACAGAGTATAGAGCACTGGCCTATGCAGATGATATTGTGGTTTTGACGAGTGATATAATATCAGCTTTCCCAGCTGTTAAGGCTTTAGCTGGTCAGTTTGGAGTTTCTTCTGGTTATAAGCTAAACATTGAGAAGACCCAAATTTTATGTTCTGGTATGACCTACCCTCATGATTTTCCAGTTGTTACGGAAGCTACCTATTTGGGTATTACAATTACTATGCAGATTGATAAAATTCCCGATCTAAATATTAATCCAATAATTGACTCCACCAACAAACAACTTGAGAGGTTGGATCATTTACATTTATCTCTGATTGGGAGGAGTAATGTGTTAAAAATGCTGATTTTACCCAAGTTTTTGTATATATTCAGGACTATACCTCTTGAGTTCTCGTCTTTTCATTTTACAAAGATTGGAAGGGTATGCTCAAGGTTTTTATGGGGCTATCGGAGGTCTAGAAGAGCAGCCAAATGGCTGATTCTTCCAAAATGTAAAGGAGGTCTAGCAATACCTAATTTTTTATTTTATTATTGGGCTGCAATGCTTCAACACATGGCTATTTTATTTGTTGGCTCCAAAGCCGATATACCATTGGCAAATCGCACATCTATCTATGAATTAGGGCTAGGGAAACAAGCCAACTGTTGTTTTGTGTCAATTTTTGAACCCAGCTATTATAAAAAGACACGATTTAAAATTGTGAGAGCCGCATTTAAGGTGTGGAAACAAATTCAGCGTAAATTTATGATTCCGAATCTTAATGCTTATTCCCCATTGGAGACTACACTATCATTACCACCAATCTTTCGGGATCAGATCACATCTCAATGGGGGAAAAAGGGTATCCAAGTAATGGGGGATCTTTTTTGTAAAGGACAGATTATATCCTATGCTACTCTGCAAGAACAGTATGGGCTGAAAAGAGGGGATTTTTTTAAATATTTACAAATCCGGAGTTTCCTGGGGGGCGAAAACTATAGATTAGCTTATGAATTTGATAAAATACCCCTGGTTGAATTACTGCAAAAAAAAAGTCGGTTGGGTAAGATATATGCTATTTTTCTTAACTCATGTCCTGATGATTTGACAGTTCAGTCGGAAAAGTGGGCTAGGAAGGTGGGGATGACTGAGACTGAGATTGATATTGAATACTCTTTGTCATTAGCAGATCAGATTTTGATTACGGGGAACTTAAAGAGTCAACATTTCATGACAATTTTTTACTTATATTATACTCCTGCGAGGATTGCTAAATGGGGGGGCACAAGGGGAGTAAAATGTAGTAGGTGTAATTTACATGCAGCAGATACGTTACATATGTTCTATTCATGCCCAAAATTAACAGACTTTATTTATGGTATTGAAAGATTTCTTTCCTCTACTTTAGGGTTTTCAGTTTCAATCACTTCTACCCTCTTTATTTTTGGTGTAGGTAATGGTAGTACAAATAACTGGCCAAGCGCGGTGTCTGAGTTTGTGTTTATTGCTATGGCCATTGCCCGTCTATGCATAACTTCCCAATGGATTAATATTGATCCTCCAACCTTCATAAATTGGCGGGCACGCTTATTTGCAGCATATAATATTGAGTCCTCAATTTATAAATTAAAAGGGCGGAGGAAAAAAAGAAGGGGGCAATGTTTGTGGGCACCAATTTCGGACGTTTTGGATGAATAATTAGGTTGTGTATGGTTATAATTTGATTATTTGATTTCATTGTGCTCCATGTATGTATAATTATGGTGTTTGTGAGAAAACAAAACAA